>APFE031100049.1:71119-125983 GCA_000404065.3 Pinus taeda
AATCGAAATCAACATATCCGCAAACAAATTCACTACTCTTATTGTAAGTAATACAATAACTACTTGTGCCTCTCAAATACCGAAGCACCCATTTCACTGCTGACCAGTGTTCTTTACCCGGATTTGCCATGTACCTGCTCACAACCCCAACTGCATGTGAAATATCTAGTCGAGTACAAACCATCACATACATTAAACATCCTACTACATTGGCATATGGAATTCGAGACATATAATCCTTTTCTTCATCTGTATTAGGACATAAACTCGAAGAAAGCTTAAAATGGGAAGTTAAAGGGACTGAAACAAGCTTCACATTATCCATACCAAACCTCAAAAGTATTTTTTCAATATACTTTTGTTGTGATAGCCATAGCTTACCATTGCTCCTATCTCTGAAAATCTCCATGCCCAAAATCTGTCTTGCTGCTCCTAGATCTTTCATATCAAATGTCCTTGCCATCTGAGCCTTCAACCTGTTGATATCTTCTATGCTTTTGCTTGCTGAAAGCATATCGTCAACATACAATACCAAGATAATGAATATGCCATTATTCAACTGTTTGAAATAAACACAATGATCATATTCACTTCTAACATATTTCTGACTCAACATGAAAGAATCAAACTTCTTATACCACTGCCGAGGCGACTGATTCAGGCCATATAATGACTTCTTGAGCCTGCACACAAATTTCTCATTGCGACGCTGAACAAACCCTTCCAGTTGTTCCATATATATTTCCTCATCTAAATCACCATGTAGAAATGCAGTCTTAACATCTAACTGCTGCAACTCCAAATCAAACAAAGCCACTAATGCTAACAAAATTCTAATTGAAACAATTTTAACCACTGGTGAAAAAATCTCATGAAAGTCAATACCAGCTTTCTGAGAAAACCCTTTTGCAACCAGTCGTGCTTTGTACCTGTCTTCCGTATCATTCACACTCTCTTCCGTATCATTCAATAAATCCTCACATTCTCTTAGCAAACCATCCGAATGATTGACTGTTATATAGCATAGAGAATCTAACAGCCTCATAACTCCCTCACATCAAATATAGGAGGCATTAACTCCCTCCCAACAACCTGGAGCTAATCTAGGACCTGAATTCTATTGTTGTCATCCGCTAAGATTTTTTCCTTTTATGCTCAAACAGAAAATCTCAATAGAGAGAAGCTTGAATTCTAAATTATGTGCTTATGACTGCTAAAGATTGATCCTCAAATGATTTAACAATGCCAAAATAGACCCCAGATCTGATAAGGATCCGATCTCAACGCTACATGATCAAGTCTTATACAGTAGTCTTAGATCTGATTTGAAATCATCTCCATTAACCAAATAAAGTAATTAATCAAAGAATTAGGGTGATATGTGATGCCACCGAAGTTGGGTTGCTAGCTACGATGACACTGGATCCCAACAAAAATAACTTGAAGACATCACAGGAGACTCTTAGTCACTTGAGATTCCAAATCACCACCGAAGTTGGGTTGCTAGCTACGATGACACTGGATCCCAGCAAAAATAACTTGAAGACATCACATGAGACTCTCAGTCACTTGAGATTCCAAATCAATTTCCATGAGAGAAAATCCTAATCCTTATCTTCCCTTTCTCCTCCCTTTTTCCTTTATAGCTTTCCATTGGGTCTTTTTCCAAGTTTTTCGAATTTACTGTCAAATACCGTGTGCTATCAACAAATAACAATAATAAATACCATATTTTCCTTAATTATTTAAAATAAATTCCCTCTTTTCCCCTTTTATTATAAATAGAGGGTCCACTTCTTCCAAAATGTTCCCTCTTGCTTGCCTAAGGGAAGAATGGGTGAACATGGGTGTTATTTTTGATCAACTGTTGGTCGGGATATTACAGTCCTCCCCACTTAAGATTGCTTGTTCTAAGAAATCTAACTATATCTGTGAGTCCCAAATGAGTATAGAAATCCCCTCAGGCACACGATCCAAAATCTACATAATTATTCCAAGGTCTAAAATATCTTGTGCTCATGAATCTCCTCTGCCCATTGAAGTAGATGATTTAGTTAACCCCTGGTCAAGATGCTCAAACAATGCCCTTTGAAAAGTAGAATTTCCCTGAGGATCTATGGTCCAATGAAAGGAGGCCATCCATGTGCATCTTGAAAGTTAATCCCAATACTATCTTTTGACAATGCACTCAATTTGTTCCCCTTGGTCTTTGCTTACTGCTTGCATATGCTAAATAATATCTTTGATTGCAATACCTTCATACATGGCATTGTCTAATGTTGAGCTTGGTTTTATTCTAGAGTGAAGCATGCGAGCATATTTAACCTGCAACAGAAGTTCCTCGTAGTCTTGGTTGGCATCTATAGACTCTGGAATACTTCTACTAACATGATTGTGAGGCTTAACACTACGTCCTAATTCTCTTGTTTCACATCAAGCTTTGCGACGCCTGAATTTCCCAGGTGTATGAGGAAAGACCACACATGAAAGTACACCTTCCAAAATTATCTCTCCAGGGAATTCAAACATACAACACCACAAATATCCCATTGGATTTCTTATGAAGTTGTCGACTGCCAAGACTTTTGGATTTTCAAAACCTTCAACTCTTCCAACTTAGAGCAATGACTAACATATACTCCTCAAACCTTTGTAGGCTTTTTTGATCCCTGAATTCTCTTCAATTTCCCATACTTACACATTAATCTCCTTTAATGACCACAAACTTTGAAAAATCAACAAGTTCTCCAATTCTATTCAATCTGTTATGCCCAGTTTTACAAGACCACGTAACCCTTTTATTTTCCTCACTTTACAATTTTGCAATTCTACTCCTTCGAGTGCCATTGGTGAATTTTCAACCGCCGCCAAATCATTACAATAGATGACGTGAAGTTGTTGAAGGTTGGGGAAAATCCTTCGCCAAATGATATCTTATCAAATCGTTTAAGCCAATGCATGCAATATTGTTCACTTTCATCCTCAACAGGCCTTTCAAAAGGTCGCTCTCACAAGGAACGTTGCGAGACTTCCAGCCATGTGGACCGATTCAATTGTATAATGAATTCCGACAAACATTTCAATGCAGGGCTACATGCAAATGCTTCAGACTACAACATAGAGGGGGTTTAAGACTTGCTTCACTCTACAATATAGAGGTAGAGGGGGTTTTAAGACAATATTTGAGACAATTTTTAGGTTAATTTTCTTAATTTGAGGCAGAAAGAAATTGTTTATTGTCTTAAATATTAAAGAACAAAATTTTTCGTTAAAAATTATATAGGAGAAATTTTGGTTGACACGTTTTGAACCATCAAATGTGGTTCATTGCCAAGACAAAATGAAAATGCATATCATGGCAATAGCTTAAATAGGGATCCATGTAGAGCTACTATAACCCGTTTACTAATACTATTATTTAATTAATAACATTAATAATATGAACAAATAATACTAAGTAAATTGAACAAAATCAAACAAAAAACAAGGCTTGAAGTCAAAAAATATTTTTAATTATCAACCAAAATAAACAACTAACTAAGAAAATATTATTTATTTAAATAATACCAATAAATATTAGCAACCAACTTTACTAATTAAAATTAGGAATTGCATTAAGGTTACAAATTAAAATAAAAATATAAATATAAAAACAAAGTCAAAGAATAACCAAGAAGCAAATTAGCCAAAGGAGTCCCACTAAATAGCTAAAAAAAACAAAAATAAAAAATCAATGTAATCCTAATTGTTATTGTTTGACTTGGTTTTTATATTTTTATTTGTAATATTAATGCAATTCCTAATCTTAATTATTAAAGTTGGTTACTAGTATTTATTGGTATTATTTAAATAAATAATATTTTCTTAGTTAGCTATTGATTTTGGTTGATAATTAAAAAAAATTGACTTCATGCCTTGTTTGTTGTTTGACTTTGTTTTCTCTTGATTTAATTAGTATTATTTGTTCCTATTATTAATGTTATTAATTAAATAATATTATTAGTAAACTAGCTATTAGTTATAGTTGTTATAGTACCTCTACATTGATCCCTATTTAAGCTATTGCCATGATATTCATTTTCATCTTGTCTTGATGAAGAACCACACTAGATGGTTCGAAACGCATCGGCCTAAATTTCTCCTATGTGATTTCTACCAATGTTTTTTTTTCTTTAATCAATATGGATCACAAAAGTCTAAATTCAGTCTTAAATATTGTCTTTAAGCGAGTGTCTCAAATTATTGTCTTAAAAACTAGTCTCTATAAAGACAATAAATAACACAAGCATTATTGTCTCTTAGGAGACAATTTCATTTTTGTCTCTCTAAATAATATAGTTGGGATTAAAGACATACTGTCTTTGTAGAGATGAAATGGCTTTCATTCTAGCTACTGTCTCTCTAGAAACAATAAAAAATTGTGTTTAAAAACAATACAGTATCAATTTTGTCTCTTTAGAGACAATATAAAATAATGAATCCAGAACGATATCTTACAATTCAAGTAAATCAATATATAAAATATTTAATTAAAGATAAACTACAATAACTACAATATCATTGATTAATTCATGTAAGGGAACAGTGGAATCATACCACTGACATTCTGCTTATAATGCTGGTGCTCTTCCATTGGGCTAGAACCCTTTAAATAATTATGATTAGCTATGTGAAGGGGCACAACAAGTAGTCTGTAGAGAGTGCCTAGTCCTATCCACACTTCACTACACTAGAAATATTTTGTTGATTGGTCCTTATCAATCATTGTCGTGATTTTTTCCTACCAACCTACAAGCTTCAATCTATTGAGATTAGCATTGAAGTTTATAATAGATTGCTTCTTTTTAAAATTCATAGTATCTAATGACATTTTTGAATCCTTGTACATGATACTCTTCTACTTCTTTGATGACCAATTCTATGTTTTCTCTTCATTATCCAATCTAGACAAGTTTTCCCATCGTTGCTTCAAAATTTGTCTTGCTGCTCTTAGGGAAAGCCTTGCTCGACAGTTCTACACAAAATTTCTCAACCCACACAATTATTCATAAAAACAAATTCCTACTAATATTACTAGCAAAACATAATTTTTATTAAATTATATAAAACAAGTATGTTGTTGGAAAAAACACAGGGGGGGTGGTGAATCAGTATTTTAAAAACTCACAATAATAATTTTTCTTTTCTAAAATGTATACACGACTTTACTGAACCCAACTAGCATATATACACGACTGCTGTAAAAGAAACTACCCTATTCCTAGTAAAGTTTGTAGAACAGCTAATTTCTTTATCTGTTCAAATTTGAACTGGAATGTAAGAGATTTATCAGGCATTTGATAAGTAGTAAATAGGTGCGGTAAGAATAGAATAAATTATCACACATAAGTAAACGCACATGAAAGCTAGGATTTAAGGTGGAAACCTAATGTTGGAGAAAACCAGCGTTGTTGTCATCTCAGTCTTCAAAACTTATTAATATTAAAAACTACTTACATTCTTGTATGGGTGCAAACTAATACCAGTACATAGGCACCCACCTGCTGAAGGCTACAACCTTCACTCATTCTCCAGCTCTTACTAGAACGGAGCTCTAACCCCCTAATCTGATCACCAGCGACTACTAGTAGGAAGCTTCGACTTCCTCACTGAAGGCTCAAACCCTCAGCAACATCCATGGACCATGTTTCATAAAATTTTTAGATTGAATCCAATATAAACACTTATGTTCAATCATCACTGTAAAAAAATCATCAATATCTGATACATAGAATCAACCAATCACTGAAATCCAAACAACTGATACATAAACAAAACTTAAACAATCAACTGCAACAGTTAGATCATTGAAATAATACACATAATTGAACTCAAAATGTTGCATTAACACAGAATCAACTGCAACCTTGATCATTCTTTTGCCAAAATGTATACACTACTTCACTTAAGCCAACTTGCATGCATAAACGCTTTTCTGGAAAGAAACTTGTGTATAGATCTTAATATACTGAAAACTGAAAATTTGATCACGGAATTTCTAAAAAGAACACCGAATCACACTCATATCTACTGCAACACTCTGAACCGATAAAAAAATTGTCTCTGGTCTTCAATCACAATCAACAAGTAAGCTTAACATTCATCAATCAATTAATATCCAAATTGAACTTCATCATTCAATCAGATCTACCTCCAACATTATCACTCAATCCAGATCAATATGAGGACATCATTGAGAGACAACAGAGAAATAGAAACATTAGTTAGGTTGATTAGTCATTTATGAACATAAACTCCTTCCCTTATATACGCGACTTTGTGGAAGTGAACCTGCGTGTATGCATACTTTTCTTGAAACCAACCAGTGTATAAATCTCAAAATTTTTGACCTAAAATTGGGCAGCTCTTCAGAACTTCAAAAAGACCTAAATAATAATAATGAAAGATAAAAACACACATCCTTCAGAACTTCAAAAAGACGTAAATGATAATAATAAAAGATAAATACACGTGCCAATAGTTAGATCCAGTCAATCCTTGAACAGATCATCCAATGAACAATCATTTCAGGTTTCATGATCCTGATCCATTTCATTGGTGCATAATTATTTCAGATAAATATGACAATTATAGCCCTTACCATGAAAATACACTGCTGGTTGAAGTATTCATCAAAAAATATTTGACTTGCAGACTTAGCTCTTTGATCTTCACTTCTTTATATATTTTAGCCCTCATACAATACCATGGGTCAAAACAATATTAGTATTGGTGGTAATCTCTAACGGGATTAATATTCATTGCCACACTCATTACTATGGCCCAATACCATGGTAAGGACCCTTGGTATTTAGAATACCATGGTACAAAAACCATACGCTACTTTTCTTCACTGAACTCACGTGCATACATGACTTGGCTTAGTAGAACCCATGTATAGTTCTTGAACTTCCAACTTTATCATTCCTCTGAACTGATTCCTCTGAATAGTCATGCATTATGTTACATTTGTATTCATTCTAGTATTCTATTGTATTCATTATGTCACCTTTGAACTGACCCGTGAATTCAGTTATACATGAGTTTCCATCAAGGAAAACACATGCATCATAATTCCAACATATGTGTGGCACATGCAATACCTTCCCATAATAATGGATAATAAATAGTGCCAATTTCTACTTTGTAAAAAGTTTAATTCATAACCAAATATCATTAATGTTATAAATCAAACTAAATCTAAGGGTTAGGGCGAGATAGAATATGAGCGAGAGTTGTAGTGATATAATATTTCATTGGAAGTACCCATAATTGAATGCCCGCTACCATATTGAGCTATAAACCCAAATAAATCTAAAGACTTAGAATCAAACATAGTATCAGATGGAATTGCATCAATCCATTATGTCATTGAAAGTTCCAATAATTTAATGCCCACTACGATACTAAGCTGAGTCCTTATTTATTTTATCCTATTTTTCTAGCTTCTTATCCTTAACTAATTGTTAACTACCCAACCTTGTAATTATAACTATGTTTTTCTTTTCTTGGAACACACACACACACACACACACTACTAAAAATTTAACTCTATAATAATAACAAATACTAAAATCTTTCTAGAAATGAGGCTAAACTATAATCAAGGGTAGTAACTAGTCTCATGTATGGTACTAAGGAAATATGCTACTTGAAATCTCATGGCCCCATTGTTGTATCCTGAACAATGATAATAGAATATACTAGCTTTTTTGTAAATATTAACTTGGTTGAAACCACCTTTTGGTCTTGGAGTATGAACTAAAAATTTATTTTATTTTCTAAGAGCTTATTTTTTTCAAATGTAACGAAACAAATTAATGACCCAAAACTCAAAGGAATTTGGAAAATGCGGGAATATGTGCCCTTATGGACCACTAGTGGATTATTTCATGTGACTAGGTTGTCTTCACAAGATGATGTTGTTGCATGATAAGGTCTCCATATTGTATTATACTTAAAATGTTCTTATTTTATATAATTTTGTAACTATGATATCAAATTAAAACTAGCAACTCAATCCATGCATTAATCAATCATAACATTTTACATATACCAACAACCTCATTACCTCATTGCATTGGGTAATGTGTCCCTTGGCAAGTGGGAAGAGATCCAAGGGCATCTTTTCAATCATTCCAATACATTTCATTCATGCACTAATGAGCATAATTTTTTTTATTTTATTTTATATAATTTTTTAACCATGATATCAAATTAAAACTAGAAAATCAATTCATGTGTTAATCACATCATAAATTTTAGATATACTAGCCACCTCTTTACCTCATCCCATTGTGTAATGTGTCCTTTGGCTAGTTGGAAGAGAGCCAAGGGATATTTCCAATCATTCCAAGACATTCCATCGATGCACTAATGAGAAGAGGCATTGTGGCAATGGAAACCATTCTTGTAATTTTAATACTTAATAAATAGAATGTGTAAGGATACACATGAACTATTGCGTATATAAATAGATATTCATCACCATATGAAAAAAATATTAGAAGCAAAGTTAAAAGTAATTAATAAATTACAATTACATTGAACATCAAATGAACTTGTGAAAACTTATCGAATCTATGTGGCTACTAATTAAACATGTCAATTTTCAAACTTGATCATTGAAATATGGCAAACACAGTGACTTGAGCTACGAAGGGACCCCATGTAACATGGGTAAGGAGCAACCTACATCCTCTCTAATATGTCCACACCACTCTCAAGAATATGAGGCTTTTGGATGCTAACCTCATCTCTAGGTTAGAAAAGCTATAAAGAAAAGGGGCGGGAAACTACTAGCTCCCTAACAAATAATGATATGGGTCCAACATTGATGGATAGGAGTCAATCATTATTAACCCAAAGCTTTATGTTACTAGCTAGGGCTAACTGATAGAAACCATGATGATCCATCATATAATATTGTCCTCTACTCATTGCTGCCAAATGTTTCTCGCCATGTGTTTATTCCTAGGCCACTGCATTTGTGGTGCACTATTTTTTGTATTAAATATACACACAAATGAGGGGTTAGCTAAAACCAATTGTTGCTAATGTTATTGAGTATTTGTCTATGCAAGAAAGTCCCTAATATGATCCCCTCAAGGTAAGTTTCACCAGTATCTCAATAGGTTTACTATGGGTGTCACCATAAGTGTTGAGAATCATCACATGGGTTTCCTCGTGAATTTTTCCTTGAAAAAAAATAATATATATATATGAAAGGAATCAACACTCGAAATTTTCACTTTATAGCTACTCCATCATGATATACAACACTAAATGACAACCTTCCCACACACTTCTTTGTCTCACATATATAGGGATAGGAACAAGGTAGTTGATGGCCTTTCAAAGAGGCATTAAGGATGGAGTGGGGTGTTTGGACCATTTCAGTTTCTTAGCATGGGAATACAAATGATTTCATTCATGAACCTTAGTTATAAAATTCTCCACAGATAGATACTCTAACTTCTACACTGATGTATTTTTGTTTTTTAAAGCCATGAAAAGTTTGTTTTCTGTTGTCAATATAGCTCACAGGTTCTGTGATAGTCGAAAACTTAAAGAGCTTGATTTTGAAAGGTCTAACATATGTCCTTTTAATTCAAGAAAAATCTTTTTCTTTTTTTGACTTAGCTCACTGATATGTAAGCCATGTATGCAAAGTTTTCATAAGCCAAATGTGAGACATCTCACCAAAAGTTAGGGAGGTTACAAATTCAACTCTCTTGATCCCCTAGAAGTTAAGTACCCTAATTAGGGCCACTTCTTTACCGAATATACCATCTATGGATCATGGAAAAGTACTTGAAGGGTTTTACATGAGGTGTTCTCCTAAGAAAAAAATACACATGAGGTTTCTTTGCAAAAGAAAACAAATATGTGTATATAGATCTAGATAGGTAGATAGGTAGGTAGGTAGATAGATAACATTGTTTGGTAGCCCCACTGTTTATTTCAAGTGATTTGGCATGTCATGCCAAAGCCATAATGACCGTAAAGATCACAAGGTATAATGCACTTGGGTCCCTTCAGGGCTGGCACATGTCTACCAATAGCAAAGCACAACTGACAGAATGTGAACAAACTGTTTGAGGGTTTCCGAAATGAAGTTGTATATAGAAAAAATGATATTATCATCATTTGTAGCAATACTTAAAGAAGATTTTTATCAACAAAATAAAGGGGGAAATAACACGCAAAGGAGAAAAAACACTCTATCATTCTCTTAATTAGGTTTATATTGGAGAAACTCGAGGCAAAGTTGCACATGCTTGGAACCCATTATTACATTTGGGAGTGGCAAAGTAAGGCTTATGTTTATTGTTTTTTTATTTTATTTTAATAATACAACTAGTACAACTCCAATGCTCTGGTGAGTTATCACTAGCATAGTACCACGTGACTTTTTAATGGGAGGGGACGAAATGTAAAATCCCCTCCATCTATGGCTTAATGTCAGAATATGGAGCATTTTTCAGTGTGTATTCATCTGCAGTACAACTACAATTTATCTCCGAGTTATGGTATATTTTGAAGGCATTCTAGAGTCAAGTTTTGATCATGAATATCTTGACTTGCAACCAATAATATGCAATGTTACGACCTTTTCACATTATGCATTTAAAAAACGTGGCTGCAAATTTTTCATTAGACTCATTCTTTTGAAAATGTTTGGAAATGGATTTTCCAAATAAACACACAATATGTTTTTCATATATATATATATATATTAAAACAATGGAACATTGTTTTTCTTTTCTGCAACCCTCTCTATTGTGCTTTGAATATTAAGTGTTTGACTCCTAAAAAAAACAATCTACTACTTTTGATCATATCAAGCAATCAATTGTAATTGCAACCTACTCTAATATATCTTTCCATTAGTTATTTTTTCTCTAAAATAATTTCAAAAGAATTACATGATATAAAAGTAAATAAGGATTAACTTAAAGCTACGAAATCACACCAATGGACACTTAAAAGATAGACCTATGCAATTCACATTATTGACCTAGAAATTATCCCTAAGATTATCCACAACATGTCTAGAGAACATGTAAAACTAATGAAAGAAGGAGAATGAAATCCCTTCAAAATATAATCTCTTTGATTTGGTATATAAGGTTCACCTTACTATCTTAACTAATTTATCATGGTTAACGTGCCCATAAAAAATTGGTTCCTTCTGAAATATCTGGAACAATAAATAAAGTAGTAAAAATTCATAAGAAAAACTATATATAAAACTTCAAATAGGGCAAGTTACTCATGAAAATAATTTGTATGAATAATTAATGCATTCCCTTAACAATTTTTTGTTTCTTACTATTTGAGAGAACCTACAACCAAGGCTCCACATATCCAGAGACTAATCATAATCTTGAAGGTCAAGAAGAGGTTTTGGACCTTGGAAGTATCTGATACACAGAGATGCTTCACTATTACCTGGCTACCCATTTGAACACAGGAAATACTAGATCATAGAAATATCCATCTTCTAATTCTCTCTCCTTAACACACAAAAGTGTGTTCCTAGTTCTTACTAGTGTTTCAAGCACCAACATGGCTAAGGAAAGATGAACAAGTGTAAGATACACATATTAGAGTATTCAAAATATGATAAAACAAAAACATAGAAAAACATACACGTATCCAAAAAAATGTCGGTTTCCCTAAATTACAAATTTTTAAATGGTAAATATTATTATTAATATGGATTCAACCAACTATCAAAATCAATATCTTCACAACAGATCAGAAGGTTCAACCACATGAAGCATGTGACGGGGAGAAACAAGGCACAAAATTATATGCCTGGCATTGGAACTATGCATTCATAATTTTCTTTTTTATTCTTCCTTTTGACTTACAAACATGTTCAATGAGGCGAACAGCTAGCTCTGACTAGTCAATAAAGTTACATAACCTTTAATAAATGTTTTGATGAAAATATAATAAACTGGAGTGTATGAGCACAACTCATGGACCCATTGTAAATAGTAGATATAGCCAATTTCCTATAAACCATAGTAATGAAAAATCCATTTTTTTTGTGGACCATAATAGTGCTTGAACTTAAGGCCTGTATCCAAATAAAAATCAAGACAATGGAAAACAAGATACAAAAATGAAACTTAAGGAATTCATAAGGTAATTGAAGCATTGTAATTATTGAAATAATACAACTTGAAACTTGCTTTGTAAAGGACCACTTTATTGTAAAGGGGAGAATGATAAAAAGGTATTAAGGAAATAGTTGTTGACTTGATAATCAAATCTCGATAAGGTGTGGAAATAAGCATGTAATCAATAACTAAAATTTTCCAAAATTTTAAAATTTTGGTTGCCTGTAGTGAGTTAAATTATTGTCTATCCCAAGTTGATGGAAAGAAAAAACTAGTCCAGTTATTGTTAGAATCTCAAATCCCAGGTGTTATATTTTTACCTTGTTTTCTCAGTAGTTTATTCTCCTTCCTTATAGCACAACTTTAACAATAGATCCATGCCTCTATATATGTTTATAAGATTGATAACAAATGAAGCTAGGCATAGCAATAGTTTCCTTTGGGAGGAGTGTTATTGTTATGTAGATTAAGTTTGGGGGGGTGTGGCGGAAGCATGCATACATGCACCATCATTAGTTAATTTCCTATTTTATATTTAGAGAAGCCCTAATTATCTATGATCAAGTTTCATGTTGCATAGCACAGATCCCAAGAAGGTCTTGCATTAGTTTGTCTTCAGTTCAAGAGTTCAATGCATGCATGTAATGGCCTAGTCATCTCTAGTTGAGCACACTTTTTTGGAAGCATTATCCATGCATGAGGCTGCACCCACCTATGAGATTAGGGTTAGGTTTTAATACCATCACCTAAGGTGCATACTTAGATGTTTGTAACAAACCCTAGCCACCCAACTGAAGGTCATTACCCCTAAACTCTACTTTCAATGCCATAAATTTAACATTTCTTTAGCCCTAGCGGGAAGGTAGTTCAATGTCCTATCTAAATATATTTTCAAAAATATTCTCAAAAATAGAGGTTACCTCTAGTATTTGGTGAATAACCAACCCCATTATTTTTTTTCTTTGTAACAAATACATTGAGCTAGTTCAAGGAAAATTCACTCAACTACTGAAAAGAATTTATTTCACTATTTTAAGGGCACATTTCATTATTGGCTAAGGTATGTTAAGGATGGAAAATTGATGTTTCATAGCTTTGTGGATTCAAAATGGAAAGGTGATGCTAGTTCTAGGAAGAGCACTTCAAGGTTTTGTTTCAACTTAGGGTCCCAAGTATGATATCTTAGATCAGTTGAAAGAAAGAAACAGTGGAATTCGTGTGTTGGAGCTAATCATTTTAAGTATTGTGACAATTAAAACTACTCAACTCTCTACAAATCTATTACTTCATGATCACTCCGAGCATATTGACATTTGGTACCATTTCCTAGAAGATATGTTCAAGAAGGGAGGAGTGGTTCTTAAGTACGTTCCCTTGAGTTTGCAAGTTGTACACATTTTGACTAAGCCCCTGTTAAAGGAGAAGATTGAGATGTTGAGGGAGAGACTAGGCTTAGTGGAGAACACCTTTTCATAAAGAGATAATGTTACACATTTTTATCTTGTTTGCTCAATAGTTAATTCTCCTTCCTCATAGCATGAGATTTATGGTATGTCCATACCTGGGAGAAACAAATCCTTACCATTAGATGTGAGCAGAGCATTGATGGCCGATGGAGTTAGGCATAACACTATTTTACTTTGGGACAAGTTTTGTTGTCAATGTTGCATCGTATAGTGAAATATAAATGTATACATCCAAAACAAGAACATGTTGGAAAAATGAACCCAAAAAATTGGGAAACAAAGATATATATATCTATATATCTATATATAATATATATAATATAATTTTATATATCATAATATATATAATAGATATAGATAAGATATATAAGTTTTAAACTATTTGTAATACAAATATAAATTCATAAAAAGTTGAGCAGGTGCTAAGACCCAAGGCCCAACAAAAACATACTACAAAAAATACCTACATATCATCGAAACCATCAATATCACACTCTAAGCATTAAAATAGGATAAAAAAAATTACATCAAATCCATATTTTGTTTAAGTGATGGGTACACTCTCAATAGGGTCATGATTAAATTCTATTCCCATACCCTCATATATCATATAAACATTGCAACCACCCCAATCCTGAAATCCCAAAAACTATTAAGTCTACTAGAGTTTGAATGGAATATAAAATTTTACTTTCTCCATATGAAAATGAGGTTGGAACCACTCTCCAACATCTTGAAAAAAAAGAATATTTAGGAATTTACCATTCCTTATGATCACGACGATGTATTTGCAGCATACTTACACCATCATGCTATCATTTCCCAATGTATGAGTCCCGAGGATAATCAACCTATATTGATTTCTGTTTCTCAATATGGTCCTTGTAATAAACAACCTTGCTATTGTGATTTTAGATGCCAATCATCTCCTTTCTTGTGCCCATTCCAACATGTCCCCATGGGTGTTGAGAAGAATCACATTCCTAAGGAAGTCTGTGGCAAGAAATGATTGGGCTTTGATCATTTAATTCTCTATAGTCAAGTTGGAAGGCATGATCTAGTTGTAAGGGTATGACTCCCATTTTCCCTCCTATATTTCTTCAATTATGGCCCTTTTCCATGATGCATGGTTGTGTTATTTTCCCGCCTACCACCCTTGTGTGTAATTGTACCAATCCTGCAAAGGGAGATGTTTTATTTCATTTCTTTATCTCATATTTGTTCATAAGTGTAAGATTTATTTCATTAATCTAGTTATATAATGGCTACATTGGTTATATCACTATAGTTGGCATCCACATGTAATACATTGTAGTGTAGGTGCCTTGCATAATCCTTTTGCATAGCTAATATAATCATATTATGTTATCATCCTAGATTAGTATGCATGTATATTACAACATGCATCTTAGATTATATTTAATTTTTGTATTGATTATTATTTTCATGAAAAACATGGGTGATACTCTATGCCCAATGAACATGTTTCCAAACAATTGTATTGTAATGTGCATGTTACAGGTTTGCGGTCCTAGGAGATTGTTGGGGTTTTCATGAACTCCTCGTTCAAGTACATGGATCATCTTCTCTACAATGATTTCATGTCCCAATTGGATCTAGATGTTACCTACAAAAAGTGGGTGGCTGTTAGGAGAAATGTTTCCTCCTATTCATCTCTTCTAGCCAACAACCAATAGTCCCTAACAACCATCAATAGTTGATGTGATGTGCCATTCATATCTATGCCACATGTGTCAATAATATGTCTCCTTACACATTTTCCTAGAGAACACATTGGAAGATGAGCAATCCAACCCAAAAACTCCTTAGAATTGTAGGTTTTAACCCCGTACAGAAATTTGCATACGAATTCTAAAACACATAAAATTAATAATGGTGAGAACATAACACATAAAACAAATATACACAGAGATTTTCCCCTGGATCCCAAAATTGAGACTACCAGATTGATTTTCCATTATGTTCCTTTCAATGTTAGAATACATATATATACACGTTGAAGCATCCATAAACCCTGGATTAGAACATAACTGTAGTTCCCTTGATTGGATCTACATAATACCGTGGATTGAAAACCATCATGCCCAAAATCATGTGCAAAATCCATGCACAAAACCATAGGTAATATAGGGTCTGAAAAAAAAATTCCTAGGGTGCTACCCTCTGGACCCTGTGTAGGGGAGACCCCTACATACCCCCTGACAGGGGGGCTGCCACCCCCTGGTGACCCCCCCGCTAGTCAAGGAAAGAATATAACACAACCTAAGAAAATATATTTTATTCATTTTACATTCAAGTGCTTATGCTTATTTTTATTTTGGGCATTTCGCATGGATTATGGGGTAACTTGGAATAAGGAATCGTTTTGACTATAGACTTGTTCTCTCACCTTAAATGGGGGGTTAATTTTCAACTATATTCTAGTGGGACCTAACTTTATGTCCCATGGATTTAGGAAGGGAACTACTTGGGAAACCCTCTATACCTGTCACAACACCTAAGGAGCCCAACACAAGCCCTAGAAGGGAAATCTACTATCATGATATCTTCTTTTTGTCACTTTGAATCACACATGTGGAGATATTTTATGGTTTTATGAAAGTTACAAAGTTGGATTGTGACTATTACTATAGCTTTTGGGAAGAAGCATCATGTTATCATGGAAATTAGAGAATGAGTAAAGTGTCGTGACATCTCTCTATCTATATTGAGTGAAGAAGCATGCATAGAAACTTTGAAAACCTACCATATTTATATTAGTGATCTTACTAGTGTCTTTACCAAAATTTCTGAATATGCAGTGAATACTAAATTGGGTTTCCTCTATGTTTGAGCAGTGGATTTCCCTATATGTGCTTAGTGCAGATAATAGGGCATATAAAAATAATCAACCATGAGTTTACACACTTTCAACACTATCCAATTAACATTTTTTATTTTACTTTTGAGGTGAGACATAGGTTGTCCAATTATATAACATGACTTACAAAGATTTTTTTTTTTACTTTCAAAAATGATTAAGTTCAAATGTGTACAAATGGTTGCATGATATTTAAAACTAACATTTGTCCCATTTATAAATAACTAAGAATGGGAAATGGCAGGAGACCTTTTGACATAATGGTGTTAAGAAATGATTGACCCTTAAGATGAGACGAATCATAATGGAAAGAAAAAGTGAAAAGGATGATCAATGGAAAACTCCCATTTGTATGTGTCAATATTTAAGATATAAAAGACAACAATAATGCTAGTGACAACCAGGGCTCAGGACTCAAGAGACAACTTTTGATTGTTTTGGACCATCTGGTCAGACTTTGGCTTTGCTAAACATAAGATGATGACCATCAAGACCCTCCTATTATAATCATTTGATTTTCCAATGCCTTAATTTATATAGCTTTGCATGCTTGATCGAGGTGGCTCCACGCACACACAGAGTCTAGAAATATCTCAAAGATAAATGTTGTCAGATTGATGTGAAACTAGGAAAAGATCATAGTGCTCATTTCCTTGATTCCAACGGTGCGAACGACACTCCAATCCGAGTTCAAATGAGGGAGATAGAGATGGTCAATTTTTTGGTCAAAGTGGGCATGTTGGCCATGTTTAACAATCCTACAAATTGACAGAGTCACGGACATGGAACTTGGATCTTGAAAGGAGGAGAATTCGTTAAATAGTTAATTTGTCTAATAACCCTTGGTTTTGATTAAACTGACAAAAATGTTATATAACATAAAAAAACTAGAGAAAAGAAAAATAGTGGGGTGGCGGGCCACCACCCCTGCCAGCCTCCAAATCGCAATGATCTTATATTATTATGGCATAAAAAATTCTATGTTTAGGGGCCATGCCACCCTCGATAGTCCCACCAACCTTGTTACCTAATGTCCAGAGCATTTAACAGTCGACAAAAATTATGTTGAACCAAACTTTGGTTTAAATTATAGATTCATTACAACAATATACCATATTTGTGCCACATCAAAATAAAGCACTCCAATATGGGTGGGAGGGGGATTGAACCCTTCCTGCCCGCCAACCAACATCCATCAATAGAAAACATGACAATGACTTTGGTCATCGCAACTTTGCCCTCCAATTGTTATTAAACCCTCCACTTCATTCAAGTGGGCCAGCAGAGGAGTGCCAAACAGACACCAAGGGCAGTAAGGGAACCATGAAACTTTGGAATTGTGACTGTGCAGAACCATGATGCAGTTCCAGGAGGGGGAATCTTTCCCAGGAGGAGTGGAGCCATGGACCTAGAGAATCTTAACATGCATAAAATATTCCCTTGAGGGCCGAAGATGCTAGTGACATAATTTGATAAGTAGATAGTCATTTTTGTAAATTTTCTTGCCAAGAGTCCAACCATGCAATCAAACTCTCCATCTCGCAGAAAATTTTTAGGTGTCCAGTAGCAAGGAATATTTGGAGAATTTTTTGGAATCTTAAAGATTACTTTGGAGGCGATTTTTGACCGAGGCAGAATGTTGTCAACTTTATAGTCATTTTTCACAGAATTTCATAGGGACTGTAGTGGTGTGCTCAAAATCTTCATTTGGGTAATGAATTTTTTGGCCATCTTAATAAAGGAATCTTCGGGGTAATATTTAAGATTCCCAAGGGTGCAAAATTTGATGGTGTCAGAATTGGACAAGTTTGCCGTTGATTTTCTACCATTCATCGCTAGGAATTCACTCGTGCAGTCCATTTCAACAACTGAGATTCTGTTTTTTCAGCCATCTCTAAGAGTGGAGGTATATGATACAAATATTTTTGCTTTTCTTCTATTTTACTAAGATGATGTTGTTATTTTTGATATCCCCAATTACTATTATGTTGAAGGATGCTTGTTTCCACATCATGTGAGATTTGTTAGCTTGTCATGCTGAAGGAGGACCCATTTGAGTGAGAGATCCTATAGGGATAATGCCTCGTGGAGATACATTCCACTGTTGTTGAGGGTATTCATCCTTGTAATGGCAAAGAACATTTCATGTACATCATCATGATTTGCAACATTTAATGAAGTGGCCTCCCCACTTTTGACACCACGACCTGGAGATGTAACCCACATTGGGTTAACTCCATTATTAATGTGTTATGTGTTCTTGTTTTGATGGTTGTTGTTATGTTTTATCTTCCTTAAGGCATGCAAATGTGGTTGTTCAATACTCTTTCATATTCAATTCTACTAAAAGTAAAAAATATTGGATAATTTCGGTAGTTGAAGAGATCGAGATCAAGTTTGGTATTAGAGCAGTCTTCTCACTGATATGAATGTTGTGTGAATGATTGAGCATGCATCAATAAAGAAAATGGAGGGTGATAGAGATATATAGAAGGCCTTCCTCAAGATTCCAAAAAAGGTGGACATAATGTAAGAATATTATGAGAATAAAATGGCAAGAGAGGAATAGGAGAAAGAAATAGTAGAGGACGATGCTTCATCTACCCCACTGAGTGCAAATTCATCTTCTTCGTTGTCTTCTCATCATTAAGATGAGGAAATTAATCAAAACCTTCAAGTAGATAATTCTGAAGTGAGGAGATGTCTACGAGAAGAGAAAGAGGAGAAGCAAAGATTGCAGATTAAGCTATGAGTCACAAAAGAGGCATTGGGAGTATTTAAGTGCAACGAACACTTAGTGAAGCCATCCTCACATGTTTCAAAATAAACATCTAAGGTAAAAAATGTTTATCATTCACCAGTTTTATATTTGCATGACACTATTTCTTTTGGAGGTATCTAGGTACCCATTTGAAGAACTGGCATGAGACTCCTTACCGAGAGGGGATATCAAGGAGGAGGAATTGATGTTAATGGAGAAGGAATGACTCAGCCATTGGAGGTGGTACAGAGACCTCAATTTACAGGTTTGGTATACACTGAAGAAGAGTGCTCAAAGGTGTCAGAAGATTCCAAGACATTGTTGAAACTGTCGAGGAAAGAGAATGATGGGAACACATCATCATCCTCCTAGGACAATGCACATCACAAGAGGAGAGCTAAGGAAAGCTCTCATCGTGAGAATCACACCAGAAACAACCAAGAGAGGTATAACAATTTTCAGTATTCTAAAGTTAATTTTGATTACAAGCATGTTAATGATGAACATAAATCATGGCATAGAAAAACTTGTAGTTTTTGTGGTTTACATAACCATGTGGTTGGTGAGTGTTGGAAGAGAATGGTAGCAAGAAGGAGGATGAGGCATGAAATTCCTTCTCCACATCAAGGAAGGAAGCGGGTTAAGAAGGTTTGGAGGAAGAAGAATTTTTGGAGTCATTGCAACAAAGGTGTTCATCAAAGAGCCACATGTTGGAGGCTCCATCTAGAGCAATGTCGCAAGGACAAAGCATTCGTGCAAAAGCCAGTTGGTGAAGGTGTTCAACAAGAAAATATGCCACGTTTCTGTTGGTACATTTTGTTGAGTAAAATATGATGTTACTAGATTTGATAGCTTGTCATGGCCGCAGTTTGTAAATCATGTGTTCCGACATAAATTTAAAAGTGATGATGTGTTTTCCATTGCTTATTAAAGAAACAATAATGTTTTCCCTTTTATTGATAGATGGGGTGTTTACTTTCTATTATGGTATAAAATTGACCAAAGAGTTTGTCTTATAAACTCTTGGAAAGTATGGGGATGCTTGGGTCATAGTTGGCCATGTAATTAAGCATGTAATTTACAAAGATTGTAAAACAGGTTTGTAGAGGGTGCATGTGTTGGTTCATCTCTTATGGTTTTGAAGGACAAAGGTGAAGGAGAAGGAAGGGTGACTTGTCAGGGCATTTGTGGTGCATAGAATGTAACACAACAATTGCAGATTATGTTCATGATTTTGGAGGACCAAAAGATCCTCAGTGGTGAGGAGTTATCTAGGTGGTTCTAGACACTCTTAGAATCTAGAAATAACCCCAAAATAAAAGTTTTCAGATTGATATGAAACTAAGATAATATCGTATTTCTCATCCCTTGATTCCGACGATGTGAACAACGCTCCAATCCAAGTTTGTATGAGTGATATAGATCAAAGTTTTGGTCAAAGTGGGAATGTGGTCTAGGTTTAATGATCCTACAAATTTACTGAGTCTGGGACATGGAACTTGGCTCCAAAAAGTGGGAAAATTTGTCGAACACTTATTTTGTCTAATGACCCTTGGTTTCGGTCAAATTGACAAAAATATTATATAAAATAAAACAAAAATAGTGGGGTGGTGGGCCACCACCCTTGCGCCCACCACCCCCAAAATACAAGGGTCATATATTATTATGGCATAGCAAATGGTATGTTTGTGGGGTAGTCCACCCCCAGCGGTATTTCTGATCATGTTACCCAACAACCATAGAATTTAACGGTGGGTGATCATTATGTTTAACCAAAACTTTGGTTTAAATTATATATGCATTACAACAATATACCATATTTCTGCCACATCAAAACAAAGAACTATAGTATGGGTGAGTGGGGGTTTCAACCCTACATGCCCCCCAACCAACCTCCATCAATAGCCATCATGACAATGCTTAGGCCTTGGCAAATCTGCCCTCCAATTGTTATTAAAACCTCCGCTTCGTTCGAGTGGGCCAGCGGAGGAATGCCAAATGGAGGCCAAGGGTAGAAGAGGAACCATGAAATTTTGGAACCATGACCGTGGAGAACGATGAGGGAGTTGTAGGAGGTGGAACCTTGCCCAAGAGGAGGTGTGGAACCATGAACCTGGAGAATCTTAAGATGTTGAAAAGATTCCCTTGGGGGCCAGAGATGCCAGTGACCGAATTTGACAAGTGGATAATAATTTTTGCACATTTTCTTGCAAGGAGTCCAATAGTGCAGTTAGAATCCTCATATGAAAAGAAAAAATATAGGTGTCTAGAAGCAAGGAATATTTGGAGTATTTTGTGGAATATTAAAGATTCCCTTGGAGGCTGAGTTTTGATCGAGGTAGAATGTTGTCAACTTTATAGTCATCTTTTATAGAATTTCATAGGGAGCACAATGGTGTGCTTGGAATATTCATGCGAGAAGTGTATTTTTCGGCCATCTTCAGGAAGGAACCTTTAAGGGATCTTGAAGATTCCCAAGGGTCAAAAATTTGACAGTGTCAGAATTTGACAAGATTACGATCAATTTTGCACCATTCATCACCAAGAATTCAGTGGTGCAATCCATTTCAGTACTTGAGGTTTTAATTTTTCATCCATATCCAAGAGTGTAGGTATATCATACAGTTATGGCAAGATTTTCTTCCATTTTGCTGAGATGATGTTGTTATTTTTGACATCCTTGATTACTATTATGTTGAGGGATTCTTGTTTCCACGTCATGTGAGATTTGTTAGTTTGTCATGTTGAAGGAGGGACCATTTGAGTGAGAGTTCCTATAGTGAGAATGTCTCGTGGAGAGACATTCCACTCTGGTTGAGGGTATCCGTCCTTGTAATGACAAAGAACATGTCATGTACATCATTATCATTTGTAGCATTTAATGAAGTGACTTCACCACTCTTAACAGTAGGGCCCAGATATGTAACCCACACTAGGTGAACTTCATTGTCAATGTGATATGTGTTCTTGCTTTGATGGTTTTAATTATGTTTTATCTTCCTTAAAGCATGCACATGTGGTTGTTAAGAACTTTTACATATGCAATTCTGCTAACATCACAGAAGTAAAAGATATTGGATAGTTCTGGTAGCTGAATAGATTCAGATCAATGCATGTCCTCTTATGGATACATAACATATGCTATTTCAGGTAGCCCAACTATAGTAAATACTAAATAATTTATTGAATGCAATTATCTCCTATATTGAGTTTTTTCCCGCAACAAAAAATAATGTAACTTTAGCATTCTAGGAAGTTTATAATAAAACATGTCAGTATCGTGCTTATCTTCTTCAATATATTTTTTGCTCTTTCTTTCCATTTTCATTATGTGTTATAACATTAATTCTTGTTGTTTATGCATTCATTATTAAAAAGGAAGGAAAGATATCACAATCATTGGAGTGTAGTACATCCATGTTGGTTAAGACTCAATTATGCTTCTGAACTATGGGAATGATTTTTATTCATGTGATGTATATGAAACACCTTCACTATATCCTTCTCTTAAAAAACATAATATTCAGTATAGCATCTATAGGAAGGCTAATTCCCTAGTGGTTTGTAGACTATCCATCTAGTTCTTCACCATGTGTAAATCAAAAAATGGATTTTTATGTTTTCTACTTTGGTACTAATCTCATAGCAGAATATGGATGTGAACCTTCTGGGTGACATTAATATGTAGTGAACACCATGAAAGAAACTCCTAAGGAAAGGAATCACTAGTTAATTTTTAAACTTATGATAAAAATATTTTATCTTGATCTTCTCGGTGGCCTCTAGGATCAGGCCAAAAAGTTCTCCATATGTCTTTAGATTTCTTATCGATATAGTCAATTAGTCCACTAAATTCCTTGGCTTATCATTCAAACCAACAAAGTGAAATAAATATTATTGCATACACACTAGTAGAAACAAGAGATGCACATTGATTTTGGAAAGCATATTTAATTTATAAGAGAATTTATCAATCCAAAACCATACATTTTCATCTATAAACCAACAAAGCATACTTAATTTGTAAGACAATTAGTCAAGCCAAATCCATACACTTCCATCTATAAACCAACAATTCTTGTCGACAAATTATATGAAGATTTGTATGCTTCATTTTATCTCATCTACACTGAAGTCATTTTATAAGTAGACTACTTTGCATAAATGTATGAGCCTAAAATATTTTTCCCATGTCATGACTAAACACCTTAGATCAGATTCAACCCTTTCTCTCCATTCCAAACTCATTTCTAAAATAAAAGTCACAGTTTCCAAAGATGAGGAGATACAAGTAGAGGAGTGCTACTAAGCTCAATTGCATCAATATCTTTATGCTTGATGTCAGTAGTGGAGTGCCAAGATGTGAACTTTGCCAAAGAAGTCATAAAATAATCTCATTATGCTAGCTCACAGAGGTAACGTGAATTGAATTATGGAAACCTTCAAGGAACTAGTAGATAAACACCTCATCATTACTTAGGTCAAGAGGAATATTAAATGTTTCTTGCATTGGAAACTATCAAACCTCCACCATGAATCTTAACATTACCACATCTATAGCAGCATAATACACAGACATGTAGCTCCCACAACAAGAGTTATGTTACATTTTATTTAGAGGATTAATCTAAAATAGATCATTGCATCATGACATTGTTGAATTCACTTACTCAGACTTACAAGCTTTTTCTTTAAACTACTCTTTCATGTGCAAAATAAGATCATCACTCATCTCTAGATATTTTTCTTCCCCACTTTTACAAATTACAGTATTTGGTATACTATCTAGATCTAATATTTTGTTTTCATTTATAGGAATTTTATTTCATGGCATCAAATTATCATCTTCATATTGATTTCATTTTTCATAATACGATCATGCAAGGATCCCATATAGTCATCTGGTAAATATTTTCCATCATCTATACCTTGGTTTTTCCCTATGAAATCTGCCTTTGACATCTTCAATAACACTACAAGTTCAGAAAGAACTAGTTGGACAAAGGATGATCCCAACATAATTTGAAATATGATGATCCATGAGAACTTCCAACTAATTCCACAGATGAAAAAGGCATACTTATTCTTCATGATTGGATTATTTACATCAATGTTAAACATGATCCCAAATTATGCAAGAACATAAATAGTGTATGTTCTAGTTAAAACCTTTGGGTTGCACTTCAAATAGTGCTTTGCAAATTTTTATGTGATGCCATCAAATTTCTATGCTTCTCTAGGTAATCTAAAGCCTTTTAAGAAGGCACTTATTGCCTCATTGAATTCAATCCCTTAAAAATTAAAGGAGTCAACATATGCATCCATCACCCTTAGAGAAAAATAATTTATCTCCCCTAAATAGTCATCAGTCAAATTTTTGTCCAGATTAGATGCATTTCTTGGAAAAGTAGTTATCTCCTTAGGGGAGTCTCCAACTCTATTTGGTTTGGCAAGGAATTAAATGATCTTTGGAAACAACAAAGAAATGGAAAACTCTTTGAAACAACACAATGTGACCTTGAGAGATTTGGGAACAACCTATCACATACCTGGGTCACCTTCAACACCCCAAGAAACAAGCCTATAAATCGATGGAGGCAAGGAAATGTAACCCACAGCGTGAGGTTTATCCATTCCCATTGACCCTTCCTACACCCATTCCAAGTTACCAACAAAACAATAGAGGTGTACTCACAAATACATACCCTATTTCATTTATAAAGCAGAAGCTTATATTAGTGAAAGCTAGCATTAGGCAGTGCAGGGATACTATGCACACACTAGAATAGTTACAGGCTTGGATCGTAATGAAGAAAGGTATTGTCCTCAGGACATTAGCTGTGGTATTGCTATAAGAAATGGAAAACGCTTTGAAACAAAGGGATTATTCTGAAAATATAGAAAATCTAGCCTATGTAATGACATGTAACTTAGTTGAAGCACAAGTGCAAAATGAGCCCCTTGTCTTTTTCAAAAGTAGCTAAGAAAATGGAAAATCCTTCATAACAAAGGGCTTTTCTTACAAATGCGATGAGACCAACATGCATAATGGAATTTAGCTTGGTTAAGGAACTGCAAAATGTAAATTTTTCAATAGTAGAATATATAAGCATGGACCATAGGTCCTAATGGTCATTTGAGAGCTCACGCTAAAATTATTGCACAAAAATAAAAAATCCAGAATAAATAAATAAATATTGCACAATCTCTAGGATTGGAACTTTACAGAGAAGCAAAAAAATTTAAATCTTATCATCCATACACCATTCTTCTCAATTCATTCAATAGACAACAAATTTTAATATTCTAAAATAAAAAAATATTAGCGCCGTTGGAAGAAAACCTTTATGGTGTCGTCGAGTGTTGGTTTTCATCAGAACTGGAATATTTTTCAATGAAATTCAAAAGGTAGGAACCTTGTGCATGGCCTGTAAGAAATCAAGAAATATATTTTGGTGAATATGAAGCTCTACAAAAGAAATCTAGACCGAAAACCTCTCCAACACAAAGTGGTTTATTACGACCCTGGACAATCCAAAGATAAGGTGACTGTTGGTTTCCAAAATGTCATCCAGTTTCACTTTCATTTCCATAATTTTACCCTCATTACATAACTATATAACCCCACAACCTTACATTAAGTAACCATTTTCATGATTGTATGGGTTTATCATTATTATTTTCGAAGTCATTGATTTTAATTACTATAAGTGAATTTGTGATTAAATATTAGGAAATTAACATGTTTTCATGTATATCTAAAAGTGTTATGAGTTTTGTGATATTTTAGGCCTACTTGGAGATTCTAGAAGGGTCCTATTTGGTCACCCAACAAAAAATTTGAATTTCAAATTCCAACTCATGAAGATTTATGGAATAATTGTAGAAGATGTGGATCATTAACTATGCACATTCAAAGCAGAAGAATAATGAATGAGAGAACTTTGAGAGGATTTGTATCTTATATTTTTAGGATATTGGTTGTAGCCACAAGAGATAAATGCATATTTAGGAGAGATCTAAGTATCTATATTTAATGAATAGTTATCCTCAATTTTTGTATAAAGAGGAGCGCATCCTCCATAGAAGATGTTACTAGTTAGTTGTTGGTTGCCAAGTTAGGAGGTTGCTAGGTAGCTAGTTGTTAGTTGTAGGTTCCAAGTTCCATCTAAGATGTGATTTGTAAAGTGAGGTTAGATAATTCTTGTAATATATTGTAACTTCATTTTATGAAATACATACTACCACCTTGATCTTCAACATGTAATAGTTGTTCAATGTGCTCACTAAGGAATGGAGGACCCCCATCAACCACAATTTGCACATCTTTGTACATATTGGAAACATAGTATAGTTATCCTATTTCATTTATTTTCAACAAGTGTGTTTTAATTTTATGCAAGTGTGCTTTTCCTTTCAGCAAGTGTGATTTCATTTCAACAAGTGTGAGTGTGATTTCAATTTAGCATGTGTGATTTCATTTATGCAAGTGTGGTTTGATTTCAATTCAACAACTGTGATTCCATTTATGCAAGTGTGGTGTGATTTCAATTATGAAAATGTGGTGTGATTTTCATTTTTGCAAGTGTGGTGTGATTTCAGTTATGAAAGTGTGATTTCATTTTCAAGCAAGTGTGATTTCCTTTATGAAAGTTTGATTTCAATTTCTTTATGTTTGTTTTGGTGCCGATTAGATTGATTTAATTTGTTTTGTAATTAGTTTTAATTGCATTAGATTAATCTAATATGATAAATAATCATCTAGTACATATAGTATAGGTATACCTCATCAGTCTATGAACCCTGGGTCGAAAATTAATGGAAGGTATTTAACTCACAAATAAATCACCCAACAATGACCTAAGGTTCACCATTTACTAATTTTGAGAGACTTTGAAGAAAAAATTAACTACGGCCCCTAGAAAATCCAAAGATACTGAGCTTTTCCATTGATTGGTTTTGAGAGTTTGAAGAAAAAAATGTGACAACATTGACATGGAACCATCATTCAACCCAATTAAAATCCTTTCCACCACAAAAAATACTTTATCATTATGCCAAAAAAATCCTTTATCATTCCACCTAGAACAATATTTATGTGGTCAGATCGACAAATAAATATTTATCATTCTACCCAAAAAATCATTCATGTCACTAGAAATACAAAAATAGATAAATAAATATTAATTTAAATAAATAAGTAAAAGGTTGAGACGAAAGTTTTTCTTTTCTCAAATTAATGTCTTAAAACACCCTATTGTGTAATAATGATATCTTGCCTTGAAACCCTATGGTGAGTAGGTCAAGACTTGAGCAAGCCTCGAAAGGAACACCATTGCTATGGAATTTGTGAAGTCTGAGCTTATCTAGGATAAATTCCAAGCCTCTTCTGTGATTGTTGGTAGGCTAAATTGTTTCATTTTTAACCCCTGTTCCCTTCAAAACCATAACCTTAGACCTCTGTTTTAACCTTGCAAACCTCCCTATTCCTGACGTACTCCAAGAATCATTCCTTTTCCTGCACCAGCTTTATATTTCATGTTTAAGGGTTACGAATGTGCTTAATTAATCATTTTTATAGATTTTGTACCTTTAATAATCTTTGGAACTAATATTTCTTTCCCTAAATTATTTGATAGGAAATGTATTAATCATATCGTTAGCATGGTCGAGTGCAGGTAGGATTCCTGCACCACTAGAGAATCCTTAGCTGCAGTGACAATTCACCACCTCATGTGGACACATTTTTCTAGAATGATCAATTGGAGTTGGGCTCAGAGTGGAGAGAAAAGTCAGGGATATGGTGGAGATTGGGTCACTGACCAAATACTTAGATTAGCATTTTGTTATAGCCAAAAGGCTTAGTATGAACTGTTATTGTTATTTTTTAATAGCCGAAAGGATTAGATTAGAACGCTTGATGTAATTTAGTTATGGGTGCAGGCCTAAACAAATGTATAAAATATAGGATTCAGATAGAAAATGGTAGCAAGTGATAGCTATAGCAAGGATATTGTAATTTTGTTCTTCTATAATTTTGCTGGTATCGCCCTCGTTTTGGGCTAGATTTGAACTCATGATGTACATTTGTTGATTATCAATAGAAAGGGAATGT
The DNA here is from genome assembly GCA_000404065.3 of Pinus taeda. NCBI lineage: Eukaryota > Viridiplantae > Streptophyta > Pinopsida > Pinales > Pinaceae > Pinus > Pinus taeda. Next base: position 99,516 of record APFE031100049.1, read on the forward strand.
GCCATGATTTCTCAATATTGCATTGTAATCCTATGTTGATGCATTGAGTAAGAGTTGAATCTTTACGTTTCCTAAACAGGGAAAGGAGCTAGTTGGTTAGGACCCAGTGAACCCATCTCATTCTCCCTCATGTTCATGTTTTACGATTAAGGTGTGTTAATTTTGTTTAATGCAAAGTGTGAAGTAAATAGATGCTTTTATTATTCTACAAAGTTTAGATCAGATTTCATTGCTATGTGACAGATCCATGGTGTGTATGCTCGATTGAGTTTAATTTTATGATTTCTTTTCCCCGAAGTTTAGTCCCATTTCTGCTTGGATCATGCAAGCACATTTTCATGCACTAGTCCATTTACAGCTTCGCAGATTGATTCCTTTGGTTCATTACAATAATAGTCTTTTATTTTTTATGATTGATGAACCTTAATGCATTTCTATAGTGTGTGATTTTCATACAGGAGTGTTCTTGATATCTCGAACCAAACATGCTTTTGATCATTTGAAACTGAACACCATTGTGATACACTAATCTGTAGTTGTACTTCATACTGTTGAGGAAATATAAGACTTTATGTGTAATTATTCTCAAATAGAATCTTTTTGAGTTAAGAAGTTTATGAATGCAGATCAGTTCGTGTGAATAACTATTATAGGATTGAAGCCTGCTATCACAATTAGATGATCTCTTTGGATTGCATGAAGAAGTTCCTTGATTAAAGAAGAGTGCGCATTGAATCTGAAAATTAATTCTTATTTTAGATATTAAGATTGGTTGAAGCATCTTTTGTTTTAAGGAATTTATTTTTAAAGTTTTGTTAATCTTTGGAAGTTCTTTTCCTAAGTTAACACATTATTTATTTTCTTATAAGAAGGACTGAAAACATGGTGCAAGAATCTTTGTTTCGTTATAGGAATCAATATCCTAATACATGAACAGAGTGCTCTAGTCCTGAGGCTTAGAGCTCCTGCATGAAGACATAAATCTTCAGTACAGGGGTAAAATATACTTCCAGTACCTAAACTTTGTTATGGTACTAGTGTAAGGACATTGCAAAAGTACATGAACAATAGATTAGTGCAAGAAGAAAAATCTATAAGAAGTCAAATATCTTCAAGGGTCGAATTATTAACCTGGCACACAACTATACTGAAGATAAACATAGATTTACATTTTAATTAGTCAAGATTGTTTGCAAGAAATTTGAGAGTTCCTTTCATGTATTTTCCTGTAAGAGTACTTTCTTTCACATTTTAGCACTAGAATATCTTTGGTGTAAATTTCTAGGTGATCTTTTCTTTTTGGTTCTGTAAGATTACAATTAAGTAAGTAGGAAAAGATTTTGGAAAAGTTCATATCACTTATGGAATTTCTTATGCTTCGTCTCTAAGTTTATGAAACCCTCGGGTTGATAATTAAGAGTTGAAGGAGTCTGCCTAACTACAATTCTTGCACCCAACATTTTGGTGCCATTGCTAGGGAGGCGATTTGAAATTGGTAAGAAATTTACATTTTCTGCAATAGGGGTAAGTTTACTATTATTTTTTCTACAGTATGCTTCTATTGTTTTGAGGATTTTACGAGTGCTGATTTTTTAGTCATTGCAGCAATTAACAAATTATTTTTCTTTATAAGAATTTGTTTTTTTTAAATGAATTCCTAAGAAATGTAGGGGTATGAACACCAATAATGGTTGACAAAATACTATAAAATCTGAAAACTTTTCTCATATGGGACCTTCTTCTGTAGGTAGAAAGTCCAAACAAACCTAGACTCATCACGCTAGAACAATCCACTTGGATTCTGGAAACAGTGACTCAAGTGTGACACAACTCGAAAATGGGAAGAAGGAGGCTAACGGTGATCGAAAAGTTCAATTCAACATTAGAAAACCTTCACCTTCTAGAAGTGGTCCGATTGGAGGCACCACAATGGTTGATCATGAAGACCATGCAAAGGGGGTTGGCGAGAACCAGGTAAATGAAGAGCATTCCACTTTTGGATTTCCAATCGTGAACTCAGAAGTGAATGTACAAATGAATAATATTTCACCTTAAAATCTTCCACACTTTCATGGTAAGCTGCATGAAGACCCAGATTCATTTCTTTTTGAGTTTGATATATTGTGTCAGAGTTATGATTATTCTTCTGATAACCAAAAAGTATAGTTGTTTCCTGCAACTCTCAAGGATTCATCCTTGTGCTCGTTCATGGGACTAGGAGGAAACACTGTAAGTTCTTGGGACCAAATGAAGAGAGTATTTTTGAATAAGTATCACGAATATTGCAAAACTAGAGAAATGCAGAACGAGATCTTCACCATTGTACAAGGTGATGATGAAACTTTGGAGGATTACCTAGAGAGATTTTTGTATATACTCTAAAGATCCAAACACAAATTTGACTTAAGTACAATTTGAACCTTCTTCCTATGAGGAATTATTGAGGATTCTAGACATAATGCAAATTTGTTAGGAAAAGGAGACATCACTTAGAAAATTTTTGAACAAATTTGTGACTTGTGTAGGAATTTCTCTAGAAATCAATCTAGATCCACTAGAGCGGGTCGAAGCAAAACTAACAAATTGGGATCTACATATGCTATTATAATTGACTTGGAGAATAAAGTGGATGACATTGAAATTGAAATAATGAACATTGTTAGCAAACAAATAGACTCTTTGAAATTTCAACAAAAATTATAAAAGGAACAAGAGTTATTGTCTATTTTTTATCCAAAGTGTAGGAAAAAACGTCCTTTAAGAGAGTGTACTATTGATATGAAAGGTGCTAATAAATGTGTGATTTTTGCAGAGAACCATGCCACCGAGGAGTTCCCCTCCATACCTAGATTAGAATTTTTACTTGAAGGAGAGTATTTCGAACCTGAGCCATTACACGCCATTGGAGCATGAAGAAACTAGAAACAGGTAAGTGCAGGTATGGCTCCTAAACCACATTTTTATGACTATAATGCACCTCCATATTCCTATAATAATAATAATAATAATAATCACTCTCAGCATTGGCAACATGGGAATCATTTTCATCATGGACAGTCCTCTCAACCTTGGCAACAAGGATGGAGAAGGCCAAACCATTCATATCATTCTTATCTTTCTCAGATGCCATCATATCCTCCTTCCTATGCACCACACCTTATGTCACAACCATCGTTTCTCTATCTACCTTAGCATAGTCAATCAATGCCACCATTGCCTTTTACACCACCATTTATACCACCTCAACTACCTGCTCAACTGGTATCAAATCCTAATAATAAGGAGGTATAACCGATTCATTCAGTTGGATTGTCCCCTCTTCCTTCCTATTGAACCCTACCAGTTGGGATAAATGAGCTTCAATTGAGATTAGGAAGGGTAGTTAAACTAGAAAAACAAAAAAGTCTACGATGATTATTGAAGAGAAAAATGAGGAGGTAACTCTTCATCATTCGAAAAATAATGTCACCGTTTAGCCCATTCTCGTACCTTCAGATTCACCATCTTCTCTAAACCAGCCCCCCTATCCAGAGCGGTTGGTCATGAAGAAGAGTGGCCCCAAGTCCACTCAGGGTTTTGAATTAAGGAATCTTTGTGTAAAGGTCCATTTACTTCAGGTTATCCATGAAATTCCCTTTTTTACAAGGATCATTCAAGAATTATGTCTTAAAATGCTAGGGAGGAAGAGAGTTGAACCTCCGACCATTCATTTGGTTGGTAGAGTAGTTGAGTTGATGACACAATGTGTATCAATGGAGAAATACACAAATCTTATAAACCCAATAGTTTCTCTCCAGACATGTGATATCCTTGTCTCTAATGTATTAATAGACCTGGGGGTGGCCATCAATGTGATGACCCGGCAAACCATGGAACAACTTAGGTTGGGCCATATTCGTCCTACACCCACCGTGATTGAACTTGTAGACAGATCTAAAATCAAGCTTGATGGAGTATTGAACAACGTGGTTGTCTCTATAGATTCATGGGAATACCCCACAGATTTCATTGTGCTCCAGCCAAGGAATCTAGTGGGAGGACATCCTTTGATTCTGGGATGACCATGGCTTGCCACGACTGATGCTTATATTGGATGTTGCTCCGGTGATATGTACATTTCACATGGAGACTCTAGGAGGAAGGCCACCTTATACCCACCTGCTAGATCTATTCGAGAACTCAAGGATACCTTATTATTAGATTATGATGGTAGCAAGGAGGAGATGTGACCTATTTCTTCGACTTAGCATCATACCGACTTTACCCAAGATGGTGAATTGCAATATTTTTTGAACAATCTAGAAACTATTCCTAGTTTTATACACTTCATTAAATCTTTAGTCTGGATTTACAAGAAAATTCTGATTCCCAACCTTCCTTATCCCACACTGAGGAATCATCCTCCTATACTCTTGAGCCTAAGACCACTCTTGTTGAAATTAGTTGAGGCAAATTTTTACACATTAGTTCAGAACTGGATTCATCTCAGCAAGATCAACTTGTTACCTTGTTCGATATCACTTCGATGCATTCGCCTGGAGCTATGAAGACATGAGAGGTATTCCTCCGAAGACTTGTACTCATCATATTTATATCCAGGAGGGAGCCAACTCTTAGATGCTAATTTCATCTACCCTATTTTTGATAGTCAATGGGTCTCTCTATTAGTGAGAGTCCCTAGGAAATATGGGATATGGCATATTTGCATTGACTATCAAGAATTAAACAAAGCCACCCTCAAGGATTACTTTCCCCTTCCTTTCATCGATTAGGTGCTAGATACCCTTGTTGGTAAAACGTACTTTTCATTTTTAGATAGCTTTAGTGTGTATGACTAAATCTAGATCGCACCCTCACATCAAGACAAAACTACCTTTACATGCCCTTGGGGTACATTTTCCTATTGAGGGCTTCCTTTCGGGTTGTGTAATGCATCCACTACCTTTTAAAGGGTTTTGCTGGCTAATTTTGTTGATCTTGAATGTGTTCAGATTTATATGGATGATTTTTCTGTGTTTGGTAACTCATTTGATGAAGCTCTTAAAAATCTAGAAAAAGTGATTTTACATTGCCAAGAGGCCCATCTTTCTTTGAGTGATAAAAAATGTAGATTAATGTGCAAATCATTAGCAGTTCTTGGTCATTTGGCTTCTGAAAAATCTATTTAGGTGGACCCCACTAAAATTTCCGTCATTATTCGTCTGCCTACACCCAAAAAACAAAGGGAAGTGAGAGGTTTCTTGGGACATGCTGGTTATTACCAGAGACTCATTGAAATTTTTTCCAAGATTTCTACTCCCCGTTTTCGATTACTAGCTAAGGATAGTGAATTCACTTGGTCCATAGCTTGCCAATAGTAGTTTGAAACATTGAAGGAAAACCTAGTACATGAACCACTTTGATAGGACCAAAATGTTCCTTGCCATTTCATATTTCCTCTGACGCTTCAGACATTTCTGCTGGCCCAACCTTAGGACAAGAGAAGAATAAACATTTCTATGTTATTTACTATACTAGTAAAAAATTTTCACCTTTTGAATTTAACTATACAGTGACTGACAAAGAATTTTTAACTGTTATTTTTTCTATTAATAAATTCAGACATTACATTATAGGATATGAAGTTTATGTGCATAGTGATCATTATGTTATAAGATATTTAATGAATAAACCTTTAACTAGTGGTATAGTGACTAGGTGGTTACTTCTATTACAAGAATTTAATGTTACAATTATTGATAGATTAGGAAAGTCTAATGTTGTAACTGATTACCTTTCAAGATTAAACAATACTAGTGAAGTAATTCCTATTTATGATGATTTCCTTGATGACCATATTTTTTCTATGTCAGCAAAATCTCCATGGTTTGCTGACATAGCCAACTATTTGGTCACCGTAAAGAGACTAACTCACTTATCTTCTTGTGAAAAGAAGAATATTATTGAGAAAATTGCTTCATATTCTTGGATACAGGGAGAACTCTTTTACAATGGAACAATTTTTTTTATTCGTAGATGTGTAAGAGAGGATGCAATGTTTGATATCTTAAAATATCCCATGATGAACCTTGCAGTGGCCACTTCGTTGACAAGCGAACTGAATATAAAATTTTACGGATTGATTATTTTTGGCCTTCTTGGTTTAAGGATGCCAAGTAATATGTTAGGCATTGTGATAATTGTCAACGAATGGGTCAACCTGTTCAAGCCAATGAAATGCCTTTACATCCTCAAGTCATGATTGAGCCCTTTGAAAAATAAGCTATTTATTTTATAGGACCCATAAACCCCACATCTTTAAATAAAAAACATATCTTGGTTTATACTGATTTGTTACTAAATGGGTAGAGCCTAAAGTTGTTTCTTTTGCCACTGAAAAGTAGTTGATGATTTTTTTTTCAATGAAATTTTTACTAGATTTGGTGTTCCTAGATAAATAGTTTTTGACCATGGGCCACAATTTGTTTCTAACTTGGTATAGGAAGTCATGAGTCAATACAAGATTTGGCACATGAAATATACACCATACCACCCACAAGAAAATGGCCATGTGGAATCCACAAATAAGGTGATCGAATCTATCCTCACCAAAAAAATAAACATTCCCAGGAAGGATTGGGCTAGCCGATTGCTTGAAGCCTTATGGGATTATCGTTTGACTTGGAGAAAGAGCATGGGGCATACACCATATGAGCTGGTGTATGGAAAACAAGTCATTTTTCCAATTGAATTTCAATGAAAGACTTTCAAAACTACATTTCAGTTGGGTCTACATCTCTCGGAAGAACAACAACAACATCTATTGCAGATAAATTATTTGGATTAATTTCAAAGGGATGTTGTTCAACATAATATTTTGGTGCAACAACAATGCTAGAAGTGGCATGACAGGTTTATCAGGAAGAAACAGTTCCAAGTAGGTGATAGGATACTTCTCCATCACTCTAGATTTAAACATTTTAAAGGGAAGTTCCATACTCCTTGGATGGGATCGTATGAGGTCATTCAAGTTTTCGAGAATGGGGCTGTAGAAGTCAAAACTATCAATGGGAGAGATTTAATTTTCCTTTTGAATGGGCATAGGCTTCAAATATATTTTCAGCCCATCACAAAGGAAGACTTCATGTAGCAAGTGTAGAAGTAGTCTAAACTTCAGCTTGTAGGTGGCTATGCCAGCCTATTGTAATATGATTTATTCTCTCTTGAAATAAAGTTTAAAGAAAATCCAAAAAAAAAAAAAGGAAAAATAAATATTGTTTTCCCCATGATTGTGAAAATCAGTTTTACTGACATGATTGCAGAAGGGTCAACCTAAAAACTAGTTTGCTGGCAGGAATATCAGTTCTAATAAAATGGGAATGTTGCTTGACCTTTAGATGTTTTAACTATCACCAAGAAAAAGTAGGTTCAAGTATAGGGACTAGGTATTTATCCAAGTTTGGGATAGCTGGCACATAATTTTTTATTTAGGCAACACTCAATTCCCATTGCATTTATTTTATGGATCACCACTATACAGGCAGATGTTAGGTGAAATTTTTCCATTCTTCTATTCCCATTTTTGTAAAATAAATCCCCTTATTTCCTTCTTTTTATGCCATAAAGTTTACCATCCTTTTATTCAAAGAAGTTTTCCCTATCTGATTTCGTATTTCCCTCTTTTCCCTTGAATTTTTTCCCCAAAATCCATTTTTCGATTTATCCCTCTTGGTGGTTTCGCTCTTGAATTCACTGTCATAATTTCCTTCCCATTCTAAAAACTTACCCTTTTTCCCACTTCTTTTTCTCCTCATGGATTGATTGCAGGATTTGATGTGAGCTCGTAAATTAGATTGAAAGGCATATGCCAACACCAAAGAATGGTGAATAAAACCTCCTTTGTATATTCATCATTTTTTTTAAGCTAGCCTATGAATTATATCCTATTAGAATTTTATTTTGGTCCTTGTTATGCTACAAATATCCCTGGTAAAGAAATGTGTGTTTGGGTGCAAGAAATTTGGTGTAGGCATGGGTAGTGCAATCATGTCTAAGTGAAAGCATGCTTGGTGTAGTGATGGTCGTGCAAGCAAGTCTAGTGTAGACATGTTTAGTACAGGAATCATCACTGTTGAGTGTGCCCAATTCAGAAAAACACATGTTCTGGTGCAAGAACAACTGGTGCAAAAATATGTATTGAAGCTTATCTTTTGTTTCATGAAATTTTGTATAGACAGAATAACTGTACTAGCTGCAGATCATGCCATTCATTTTGTATTATGATTAACACTTTGTTTTATCATTTACGAAATTAGGAAGAAATCATTTAAGTACAAAGGTATTTTAGGTTATGAAATCTTATCTTTTTAATGAGTATTAAGTACATGTGAAATCATGGAGTAAATGTGGGATGGTACGATTATCTCAAAATCCAATACTTACTTTCCCTTGAGAAACTCATCACCTGATAATAATGGCCTTACTCCATATCTGACCTTGCATGACCGTTATGTCGAATTATTTTCTAAAACATCGCCTCTTCCAATCATCTTTGACTACCTGTACTGGAACCAATTCACATTCATATTCATGTAATTTTAGTAATGAAGCACGAACTTTCAGGAAATGGTTAATATAACAGCAGATGAATAGCTCAATCACAATTTGAGTTCTTTTTGTTGTAATATGTTTTTAAAACTTAAGACAAAGATAGGGTGAAGGAGCCTGTAAGGATTGAGCCACGATCCATACAAGAGATGGAACAAACAACTAAGTACAGGAATAGTCTTGAAATATTGTAGGAATCCAGGTTCCTCCCATTTCTATAGAAGTTTGATGGATTTGACTCAGTTGTGGCAATATCATTCGCTCAGACCTTTGATGGGAGTTGAGACAAGGTTGGTTCAGTAGAATTTGCAATCACGGGAGAATCCATATATCAGGCTACAAGTTTACCAACAGTGTGGTAGCAATGGTTCAAGATGGAGAAGTTAGAAAAGAAACTATGGGGCTGGTTCGTGGTCAACCAGAAGTAGAAGGCTGACTAGAAGAATGGCCTCCAATGGAACGCTATGATTGGGAAGTGGAAGGATCTCATGTGTGTTGCAGAAGTTCCTCACTAAATTTCGTCTATCACATATGCCTATTCTTGCATTTTGAGTCTGGTACACTCATCAATTTCTGATATTATTTGCTCAGAATCTTATAAAAGATGGCAAAAGGGGTTCAAAAACGAATGTCTAGTCAGGTCGTATATAAATTATATCACCACAAGTTGATCACAATCTTAATTAAGGAGATGGAAGCTAAAAATGTGACGTGGGAGGAATTTTTTAAGGAGTTTCAGGGGCAGAGCACAGAGAAGTTCACTCAGATGAAGAGCACAGAAAAGTCAGGTCAGAAGAAGAGTGCATAAATTCTAGCTCATAAGAACAGTGCAGGGAAGTCAGCTCAGAAGAGGAGTGCAGGAAAGAATGAGAAATCATAAATGATGACCCCACGTCCTACTGAGACTAGGAGATCAGATAGGAGAAGGACTTCCTGTTTGAGGGTATATCATGTTTAGTCAACCTCTTCGATATTGTTGGATGACTCGCCACCTACTTCACCAAGTAAATATAATCTTTCGGTTCTCGCTAAGGCAACGTCTCATACAGTGGTTGATGGTGAATATGTAGAGAAGGAAGAATACACACCCTTGTCAATCCTCTTTGGTAGGATGAAGAAAAGAAAATTGATGTCGAGTGCAAGTAAGGACCTGGTAGAGGGTGAGGTGGATGATAAGACACATGGTACTAAAACCCTCAATTATTTTGAAGAGTAGGGCATTGAAACCCTTGGGAAGATGGATGAGCAGGGTACTGAAACCCTTGGTGTGATGGATGAGCAAGGTACTGAAACCCTCAGCGATTTTGAAGAACAAGATACTGAAGCCCCTAGTGAGATGGATGAGCAGGGTATTAAAGCCCTTAATGACTTTGAGGAGAAGGGTACTAAAATGCCTGGTAAATTGGACGAGCAGGGTACTGAAACCCTTGATAAAGTAAAAATGTAAGGCACTGAGACCCTTAGTGACATTGAGACTCCAAATGTTGAAACCCTTGATGGTATTGCAATGAAGGAATTGAAAGGTGGCTAGGATAACCTTCACCTTGATGATGATGACACATGTCTAGAATCGACTGTTGAGAATTCTACACCAGAGGAATTGGCAGTGGAGAACTCTGCCCTCTATCTGAACAATTGGATAGAAGAGCTCAAGCAACATGTTTACAGCTTGGAGGTATTAAACCAAGCCATAAAAGAGCAGAGTACAGTGGAAAAATGAGCAAACATAGAGTTGGTAGGAGAGGTGAAGGGATAAGAAAAGACAATTTAAGATATGGAAATATCGGGCCTTGAAGTGCCATGAACGTCTTAAAAAGGTGACCAAGAAACTCAAAAAGGCTTGAAGAAGGAAGGCAAAGACAATGAAAGAAGGGATCAGCATACAAGTTCAAAATTGAAGGGAGGCTCTTTTGTTTCAGTTTTTCTGTAGCAGGTAAAGGTTGTGTGAGGACCCACAACAGCTTAAGGAGGGGAGGATGTTGGTAGGCTAAATTGCTTCATTTTTTACCCCTTTTCCCTTCAAAATCATAACCTTAGACCTCTATTTTAACCTTGCAAACCTCCCTATTCCTGCACTAGTTCAAGAATCGTGCCTTTTCGTGCACTAGCTCTATATTTCATGTTTAAGGGTTGCGAATGTGCTTAACTAACCATTTTCATAGATTTTGCACCTTTAATAATCTTTGCAACTAATATTTATTTCCCTAAAGTATTTGATAATAAATGTATTAATCATCTCGTTAGCATGATCGACTACAGGTACGATTCCTGCATTGCTAGTGAATCCTTAACTACCGTGATAGCTCACCACTTCATGCAGACACCTTGTTCCAAAGTGATCAACTCAAGTTGGGCTCAGAGGAAAGAGAAAAGTAAAAGATATGGTGGAGATTGGATCGTCGGCCGAATACTTAGATTAGCATTTGGTTATAGCCAAAAGGCACAGGTTGGAACACTTGATTAATTTGGTTACAACTACAAGCCTAAATGAATGTAAAAAATATAGGATTCAAATAGAAAATAGTAGCGACCGAAAACTATAGCAAGGATATTATAATTTCGTTCTTCTATAATTTTGCTGGTATCACCCTTGTTCTGGGCTAGATTCACACTCATGATGTACATTTGTTGATTACTAATAGAAAGGGAGTGCACCATGATTTCTCAATCTTGCATTGTAATTTTGTGTAGATGCATTGATTATGTTAGTAAATTATATATTACAGAGCAATGGAACACATAAAATATTGCAGAAATATAAACTCAGAAAACACATAAAACAAGAGAGACACAGATATACATGGTTCACCTAGTTTCGGCTACATCCACAGAGAAATAGCCAGTCCTTCTTTTATTATATTATCCAACAAGCTGAAGTGATACAATCTATAGCAGATCCACTATAACACCCTCTTTGCTCTCAATCTCCTCTCTCTTCCTCACTCAGAATTAGATATACATAGACGCAATATAATTCCCTCATATATAGTGAGGGGTTTCCTTCTAGGGCAAAAAACCCTAAATTAAACATAACTTCTACCATCAAATCATCTGCCTAATGAATGGCCCAGATTGACTAGAAATTACTAGACTTTTACAAGGGAATTTTACATCTATTTTTAGCTTCGGGGGTGCTGCCCCCGAACCCCCATCAGGGGACCGCTGGCGCCCAGACGCTTGCGGGGGGGACAAGTCCCCCCGCCCACCCCCCCCCCGTGTGGAGGGGTGTACAGTCTTCCTGGGGTATAAATTTGGCTGAAACCTTTGAATATAGAAGATAATCAAGCTCCACACCCAATAGATTAAGAGTTGAATCTTTACGTTTCCTAAATAGGGCAACAAGCTAGTTGTCTAGGGCCCAACCAACCTAGCTTGTTTTCCCTCATTTTCTTTTTTTCTAATTAAGGTGTGTTAATTTCATTTAATGCAAATTGTGAAGTAAATAGATGCTTTTATTCTTTTGCAAAGTTTAGATCTAATTTGATCAAAGTGTGACAGATCTGTGGTGTGCATGCTTGATTGAGTTTAATTTTATTATTTCTTTTTCCTAAAGTTTAATCTCATTTCTGCTTGGATAGTGCATTTACAGCTTTGTAGATTGATTCCTTTGGTTCATTATAATAATAGTCTTTTATTTTTTATTATTAATGAAACTTAGTGCATTTTGTAGTGTGTGATTTTCATTCTAGAGTGTTTTTGATATCTCGAACTAAACATGCTTTTGATAATTTGAAATTGAACACTGCTGTGACACACTAATCTGTACCTGTACTTCATACTGTTGACGAAAGATCAGACTTTATGTGTAATTATTCTCAAAGAGAATATTTCTGAGTTAAGAAGGTTATGAATGCAAATTAGTTCATGTGAATAACTATTATAGGATTGAAGCCTGCTGCCATAATTAGATTATCTCTTTGGATTGCATGAAGAAGTTCCTTGATTAAAGAAGAGTGCACTTTGACTCTGGAAATTAATCCTTATTTTAGATATTAATATTGGTTGAAGAATATTTTATTTTGAGTAATTTATTTTGAAAGTTTTGTTCATCTTTGGAAGTTCTTTTCCTAAGTTAACACATTCTTTATTTTCTCATAAGAAGGACTGGAAAAATCTGTGCAGGAATCTATGTTTGAGTACATGAATCAATATCCTGATACAGGAGTAGAGTGCTCTAGTCCTGAGGCTTAGAGCTCCTGCATGAAGACATAAATCTTTAGTAGAGGTGTAATATATACTTCCAGTACATAAACTTTGTTCTTGTACTAGTGCAAGCACATTGCAGAATTATAGGATTAATAGCTTAGTGGGGGAAGAAAAATCTATAAGAAGTCAGATATCTTCAAGGGTCCAATTATTAACCTGGCACACAACTATACTGAAGATAAACATAGATTTACATTTTCATTATTCAAGATTGTTTGCAAGAAGTTTGAGAATTCCTTTCATTTATTTTCCTACAAGAGTACTTTCTTTCACATTCCAGCACTAGAATACATTTGGTGTAAATTGTTGGGTGATCTTTTCTTTTTGGTTTTGTAGGATTAAAATAAAGGAAGTATGAATTGAGTTTGGAAAACCCCAAGTTGGCAATTAAGTGTTGAAGGAGTCTACCTAACCGCAATTCTTGCACCCAACAGTGATGAGGTTTGAACCCATTCTAAGGGTGAAGTTCAAGCCTTATGTGTGATAATATCTAAGCCCATTTAGATTTTAAATCAAAGTCTATTATGTTGTGAAGACCGAGATTTTTGGGATAGTAAATAAAACATAAATTTGGCCCTAGTACAAATCTAAGCCAAGACTTTGATGGAGTGCATTATGGATAGTTGAAAGACAATTTGTGGACAACTTTTAGAGGGCTGGCTTGGTACCTGTTGGAAACTTGTCTATATCAAATTATGAGAGAGGAAATTTGTGTGTGTGTTGCATGTTATATATTTGCATACATCCTATTTAATGTTTCAACATGTTATTTTGACGCCATAAAATGTAGATTGCTTATCATTCTCTTAGGAAGGGCATGATGTCTTACATCCTTATAAGTATGGATATTTTCATTGGAATGTGGCCATGGAAATGGAACAATCTTATACTTTATATAAGTCCTTTTGTTCCATTTTCTATTTTGTAGAATTTATTTTTCCCAATCCAGTTGGACTCATTAACATTGTAGAAGTTCCAAATGTTAGTGATACCATAATTGACTAGTATTCTCTACAAATTATTGATGTCAGGGTTATCACTTATTAATCCCTTGACCTCATCATCTATTGTTCTAGAAATTTACTCATTTATCAACCTCACCATTATTGAAAGTGACATCACTCTTTTTCATGTTTTTCATTCAAATGTCACTAGATTTTAAGGGAGGTGTATGAAAAAGGATTAAAAAGAAAAAACAAGGATTTCTTCATGCTCGAAACACCCAATTATGTTCATAACATTACTTTTCCAATAAAATTTGATTCCATATTTCTTCACATTGTTTCATATGATAGGCCAATAGATGGAAAGGCTCATTCCAGTTAAGTGAATTGTATGGACTTCATCCATAATTTTTTTTTGAAATGTAATTGCCCCATTTGAGAAGAAGCCTTGACCACTTTACCTTAGAACTTCTTCTCATCCAGGTTTCATTCTTACTAAGGGAATTCCTAGCCTGTTCAAAATTTTGTTGCTTCCTATCTTGTTGAAACTTGCATTACTTCCACTAAACATTATCATTCTTTGTGCAATGTATCTTAGATATTTTTTACTTAATTATCCTCCTTATCAAATTACTTCATCTATCCAGGTTACATGCTCACTAATGAACAATGTAACATGCAATTCCATAGTTTACATATGTCGCATTTCCAAAACTTATGATGTCGATTGGAGCTAATGAGGAAAATCAAAAGGAATGTTGAGAATTTGGAATATGATCGAGGATATATTGTGTATGCATGAAAAATGTGACCTTAGTCTGATCATTGAGAAATAATTGGATCCAACATGGATGGAAATTGGCCTAAAATTTGACACATAAATATTGTTTTGAATGCTCAGATAAAATTCAAAATATTTGTAGAAGCATTTATGTGGAATCGTATTGTATCAATATTTGCATCGATATCTTGTTATAGTTCAAATTCATTTCCCTATGTTTCTTACTTATTTTGGTTCTTTCATAGAATTGAATTTTTTTATGGGATTTTCAATTATGGTCAATTTCCATAACATTATAATAAATCAGATTAAAAGCTTGTATCTCTAATCTTCTCATATTTTAGATGCTTCACAATGGTAGAGTTTATTATAGATTTAATTTAATGGACTTGGCCATTGTCTTCAGTCCATTGAAATTATGGACATTTGATTACAAAGTAAGTTTTTGTCCTACTTTGTGGACCTCTTATGATACTATGAAACTGTATCATAAGAATATCCCAAAACCTCAAATTGGATAGTACAAGATACTAGGCATAGTTAGATAAAAAAAATGATAGTCCAAATGTAAAATTAGAAGTTCCTTTAAATCTTATGTTCTAGGATAAATGACTCTTAACCATAGCTCAATGGTTAAATCTTATCTTCATTCTTCCTAATTAGCTTATGTCTTGTCTAGTTGCAAGAAATATTACAATGATGGTTAAATCTTATCTTCATTCTTCTTAATTAACTGATGTCTTGTCTAGTTTCAAGAAAGAGGACAATGAATTAAATGGATGCAAGGTGGCTTGGTACTTCAGAGAATACATTTAAAGAGAATTTTCATTGTTTTTTGTTGGTTAGCTTTGATGGAATGGGGCATTGCTAAGATACATTTAGATGATCAAAAAAAAGGAAAAGGACTTTATGGAATCATTTGGATTATATTTATTTCTTCCTGTAGAGAAGAAAATATAAATCTACATTCAAATGAGGACTCCACCAAGCTACAGTTTGGAGAGACAATGCCATAACCGCTGCACATGAACCCATGGATGTAACAATTGATGAAATCATGTTGAATATTTAATGTAATGTTAGATGCATTGTGATCAAAACTAATGGAACATCCAAAACCATTGTTAAAAGTCCTTTCTCCACATGGAATAATACTTTAGAATTATGAAAACCTTTTTGGATCAACGACTATGTTTCATGAAATTCCTCAAGAACCATTGCATAAACAATATCCCAAGAAAAATTTGGTTATAATGTTTTTAACAGAACACAATAGTGTAATAAGGACAAACCCTTCACTAAATTTCTAACTCATGCCACATCCAAGCTTTAAAGAATGAGATCAAAGCCATTGATTATTTTGGGTGTGTACCATATACGAATATATCACTTTTTAGAATAACATAGTTATTTTCTCTATATATTTTTAGTTTTAAATAATGCATATGATATCTTGGGAAAATTATATAATTTGGGTCACAACATTGTTTTATCACAATTGCAACTTAAAAAAGTTTCAAAATGCAATAATTATCTTATCTTTCACAAATATTTATGCTTATTACTTCATATCATAATTGAAATCCCACAAGAAAACTTGACACATATGTATCTAACTTGGGGCAAGAGGAAATAAAGAAATTGGATTAGGCAAGACTAAAAAAATTGGAACAATATATTACCAATAAAGGTTATTTTAGTGAACAATATAGTACCCATAGTAACATCATTCCACAACCTAGTAATTCGGTCTTTTGGTTGAAGTATGAAAGAAGGAACTAGAACCTGGTAATTGGGTATTGTGGTTGAAGTCTAAAAGAAGGAACTAGGTGTATTAATTTGGTCAATTGGAGGAGCATAAATGACCACACTTTTTGTCAATGGCACCAAAACTTCCATTGAATGTACATCCAATAGAAACCAAGATACCATGGCGAAATAAAATATCCATCATGCATATAATTAATATGTATAGTAAAGTCAAATAACTTAGTGTGGAAGAAAAATATCCACACAATCAGGCTAATGTATTGAAATAATTTAAGAATCATCCATCTAATCATCCAATAGATTTCGCTAACTTGTGAGTGGAATTTTCATTAAATGAGCTGAGAGGGGTCTCCCTTTGTAAAAAAGCATCCATAGGCTTGTTAGAGTCAGTATGAATCTTTACTAGAAGTTGAGTAGTCTTCACTTCATCAACCATATACAATAGAAAGGTATCAACCCCTACAATACAAATGATGTATCCATATAAGGTGTAGTCAATACCAATAATATCATCTTCTAAATCTATTATAATATAATTTAAAAAATACATTTCCATATGTGTGTGAAAGAAACAATCCATATGCTTAGTAAAAGGAAGTATTTTTGAAGACCTCAAGAAACCACCTTGAATGAGACAATAAGGGTTTGGAACCATCAAATACAAGTTGATCTATGAACCCTAGTTCTACAACCCTTGGGAGAAATGGTACTAGTTGATAGTTTGATTGATCAATTAAATAACCAAGGAAATTTCGTTTTCATAGGTGTGTGAATGAATCAATCCATCTAGTTAGAAAAAGGATTTTTTTTTAATACCTAAAGAAATCCCCTTGAAGTAGACAATAAGTGTGTGAAACCATAAAATAAAAGATGATATATGAACATGTTATCACTTAGAGAAAACCCTGGTTGTGGGGAAAAAAATCTAAGGTAACATGTAGCCTCTTTTGAATTGTAATCTAGCCATTTCAATTTCAAAAGGGGATCCTTCTACAACTTAGTCAATATGACTAGTTATGTACTTAAAACAATGACTAGATATATTGTAAGAAGTATTTTAAAAATGTGGTACTGTTTGATAGAATTCCATTGAGCATGGAGTCAAATATTTGGCTTAACAAGAAAAGAAACCAAAACACTCAAAAAGGAAGGGTAGATGAGATACTTTAAGATTTTAAATTGATGAGATGGAATGTAGAATATGAGGGTAACAATATACTTATAAGAGAATCACAAGGATTAATTCTACAAAACATAAGTCGGAAAGATATAGATGACCGAAAATATAAACAAAGCATAGTGCATATGAATTATGTTCATTCACTCTTATCAGTCATAGAAGGACATACATATGATAATGTATATATGAAAATAGAAACAAGAGAATGTATATCCAAATTTCCCAACATAAGAATCTTTGTTGCAAAATTAGGCTTCCTTCATTAAACTTTCAGAAATATAGAATGCACAATAAGTCTTTTGATAAAAAACAAACCCATCTTCATTCTAAAGAGCTTGTCTTTATAAGAAAAATTACAAACTAAAAATCAAGTATCTCGTATTTTCTTAATTACAAATTTCTAAACATAAAGTGTGCATATATAATACATGAATATACTACATAAACTCAGAAATATCTGTATCTAAAGATAAAACATTCTCCTAAAATATCAGCTAGAAACTATACAAAATCATTGACTGATATTCTGCCTAGTTTCTTGGAATTTGTGCCTCATCCCCATGCTAAAAATGGCATCTGTTATGTTTCTCCTCCTTTCAAGGTTTCCCAATCTCCTAGTGCTGACCAATCCACTGATACTCTTTCAAAAGAGGATAATGGCGAGGATCTTTGATGGGCTGGTTGTCAATGCTTTTATGAAAACTGATACAAAATTGTGTTGACACTCAAATTGTCAATTCTTATTGAAATTTCATAAGGCAAATCACTCACATGCTAGTTATCGACCTTCAGTCAAAATTCCATCTGAAAAGTTGGTATTCAAAACCTATTTGTGAAAATAACTAGTTGAGTGTGCTAGTTGCCTCCAGTAGAATGTCTAGATTACCTTTTCTTGGTTTCTTAGTCCAATGGGCCTCTATAGCAAAATATTTCCCTGAGCCTTCAACATTCTTGGGTTTCTTTGAGCTTGTGGACTCCTCCCTATTTATAATTGAGTCCTTATGAGTTGATTTTTCTACATCGATGAATTATTTTGCCAACTAAGGGTTCTGCTTCAGTTTTATGTTCAATATCGATTTATTCCATGGTCTTGTGCATCGTCTCTTTCCACCTTTGAACATTTATGCTAAGGTGGGTTTTTTGTCAACTTGTGTTTGCACTATTTTAGGCTCAATCATTTTTCCCTTACCCTTCTTTGCTTGTTTTCTAACTTATGTTTCTGCAGGTAGAGGTATAATGGGAGAAGGGGCATCTTTTTTTCTCAACATATCACTCTTTCTGGTATAAACATTTGATAATTGGGGAACTAAAGGAGGAATCGATTATTCTTTTTTTTTATTCCTTGTTTAGATTAGGTCTCTTGTTATAGGTTTTGGGGTTGTTTAGATTTATTGTTACTTCCATTCTTTCTGACGCTTTTTGGTTTTACAGTTTGAAGTTCAAACCCTACCCAAAACAGAAAATGTTCCTAAGTCCTCCCTACCTTTCTCAAGTGACTTTCAATCAATAGTTTAATGATACCTTTATGATATATGAAATGAGTAGATGCATTTGGTCTTTCCCTAACCCTAGGAGACATATGCTTCAGACTTTCTAACAGAAAATAGGGAGTGTTCATCCTTAACTGATATGCTATGTGAGCTAGGAATTGAAAATGGTAGAGATTCACCTATTGTAGTATCCTTCGCATGTGAATTAAGATTAGGAAATATGGAGGAGACAATTCCACTCATCCTTCAACCAAGATCTCTGAATTTCTATGTCCCATATCCTCTCCTTAAACTCATCCTTCAAGAAAAAATGGCACATCAATTATAGCCAAAGCATGACTCTTGAAGGCTTTTTATCCATCTATAGGTAGGATTGTGACTTCTATAGTTATCTCCTTGGTGATAGGAAATGAGATTCCCTCATCACTAACTTTATAATCATCGAAACCCTCAGTGAATTCTCTGAAAACTCCATTGTGATAACCTATACAACGAGAGAAGAATTGTTCCCACCCTTCATCTCAGAGATGTTGTTGAATCTCTAGATAGATTATGAGCCTCATAAATGGGTAATTATATGGGCTCATTTTACCTCCTAACATAGTCAAATCAACCATTTTCTTAGATTATTATATGATTTTATGATTATATTTATGAGTTAGTTATCATGCCATGTGGTCTAATATGTGTTTAATGCAGATTATTATTGAATTTTGAGGTCAAAGTCAAGGATCTAGTGGACAAATGGTAGAAATAAATCGAAGTGGACAAAGGAGAGGACTTATATGAGGGAATCCTTCTCATTTCTTACTCCTCACTTCAAATTCCCCTTCATTCGGCTCGGAGTACAAGCAGCCATGTCATGCACTAGAAGGCAACCGAGAAAGTGGAGGATGACTGATGATTATCTCAAGTTTTCAGAGCCAACCCTCCCTAATTTTAAGGAAGCTATTGGTAGATTCATTTGTATAAGTACATAGGCCTAGGTCCTCGCTAGGGTTGGATTTTTGTTGTACTTTTGCTTATGTAACCTTTGCTAAACTTCGAGCTTATTATTTTGACAGGTTCATGTAATCTTGTTATTATTTTGGAAATAAAGATGGAATCCTTTTTGAGTTAGCATTGAGTCACCTAAGAGGGCTGAAGCTCTTGGGTGAGGGCCTAATCCAAGCATCCAAGATCCCCTTTACCTGTATTTGTATGTTTTATTTCAGTTGTAGATTAGATGGCTGTTAGATGTATTTCTTTTATGGTTAAGAATAGGTTGCTTTTGATGATTCAGTAGTTTGCTTCTGTTCGTGCTTTCTATAGCAGGTTAAGTAGTGATAAAGAAAAGATACAAAATGCTAACAATAGTGACTTGGCCTCTCCTCCTCCCTTTGGGACCATGATCTGAGGCAAAGACCCTCTTCCTGCCCCAAAAACACAGATTTTCCTCATTCATAGGACTTCTAGTGTTTGTAGTTTTTTAATTGATTAATAGTCTAGCTTTCTTTGCTTCAAAACTTATCCATCATGCCCATTTCTTTATTTACAATAGTATTCTTTCATTCTTTCCTTTCTTGCAGCATTTCTCAAGCATTTCATTTCAAAGATCATAGTTTAGACTAGGTTGATGCAAAACTCTGTTTTCTAGATGCACTTATTTCATTGCTTTCTTGATCTCATTGGTTGACTGTCAGTTATGCAATAGATATCTCCTAGAAGCAAATTAGCCTATCAGCCATCCCATCTTCCATCTGATCCATGCCCTACAGGTCACATAAGTCTCCCCTCAATTCTTCCTTAGTTTCCTACATTTTCCATAGAACTTCTTCCTCTCTCCTTCAGCAAATCTAATCATTTTTCTCTCTCCTAATGATTCTTGGTAAACCCTAGGTGCCCTAACACTTCATTCCAACCTTCATCCACCTTTTCCACCCACTCTCACACCTTCAAAAAAGCCAAAACTTCTCTCGACCTCCTCCTATAAGCCTCCTATAGAACGTTTTTTTTCCTCCTGTAGATTTCCTATGTTCTCCTATAGATTTTCCTATAGGCTTTTTTTTTAAGGCTGAGTGTGGGGAAAGCCTCGAGAAGGCCACCTGAGACCTCCTAGGACCCAACCACACCATCCTACATCCTGTCAAGTCCCAAAACATCCCTTTAACACCACTTATTTGCTGCCATATTCACAAACAATAAATTACATGCATGTCAAATTCACATAAAAATACATAAAAATCCAGAAAGATGTTTTTTGCTCATTTACTTCCAGAAATAACTTAGTTAGATGTTGTTTACTTCTTTGAATAGATAATGGAATTCTTTTCATGGTTTTCATAGTGCTTTCTACAAAACTAAGATTAGTTGGTTAATTAGGATTTACTTGGTTTGCTTTACATTTCAGTCTTTCTCCTCTCTGCAATTAGAATAGCATCTATCTTTTTGTCCTTTCATCACATATAGAGCTTCTTCTGGAATCCATAGAAGTTGGCCTAGCTCCTAGTGATCTTGCACTGGCTGACCAAGTGACAACCTATAGTAAGAACTAGTACTTATGCATACATCGTTGTTGCTTCCAAGTTTGTTACGAACTACTAGGTTGATAAGAGTAAAGTAGGTAGCCCAGGAGTTGCAGCATTATTGCTGCAATACTAGTGCTCACCATAGTTTTTGGCGCCATTGCTGGGGAAGTGTTTGAGTATTCTATGATTATTGCTTTCTTCTATTTTCTTCTTGCAACATTCTGCTAATAGTTTATTTAAGCAAAAGTAGACTAATCCTTTCTTTTCCTTCAGTTCTGCATTTCCTTGCCTTCTTTTTCAATTCTACAAATTTCATTTCAGCAAGAGTAGATGAGTCATTATTTTCCTTCAAGTTTTGCATTTCCTTGCTTTCCTCTTCAATTCTGCAAATTTCATTTCAGCAAGTTCACTTCAGCTAGTTGCAATTTGTTTTGTTCAATCAATTTCAGTTTTGCAGGTACTATAAGTGTGGGAAGAAAAGAAACAAAAACCAACCAAAAAGATTTCCTTTCATGCCTCATAGGAATAGAGATAACTCAAGAAAATTTTTGCCCAACACCCACACTACTTCACACAGCCAACCTTCTCTCTTCTTCAGTGGCTGCGATCAAGAAGAACCCTTAGGTGAACAACCGGACATATTTGAAGAACCTATAGGGGAAGAAGAAGAAGAAAACATTCCTTTGGAGCCAATGGCTAAACACAGAAATGCTAGGGGGAATGGAGAAAGAATAGAGGGTACCTTTCCCATTCAGGAGACCAATGGTGACACCAAAATGAAGAATATAAGCCCTTCTGCCCTTCCTCATTTCTATGGTCTGACTATAGAAGATCTTGACACCTTTCTATTTGAGTTTGTTGTTGTCTGTCGAAACTATGACTATGCAGAAGATGTGAAAAAGTTGAAATTGTTTCCTTCCACTCTCAAGGATGCAACATTGCACTGGTTCATGGGATTATCTGGCAATAGCATCACAACTTGGGATCAGATGCAGCAAGCTTTTAAAAACAAGTATCGAGACTATTATAGGTCAAAAGATAATAAAGAAGAAATTTTCCGAATGACTATAGGAAGTGATGATTCCCTGGAATATTGTGAGGAGAGGTTCCAACTCAGTTATAAAAGGGTTGGATGTACACTTGACCCTGAATCTCTGAAGCTGGTCCTGCTCATATATTTTAGACACCGTCAATTTACTGGCCAGAGGAGACATCTACAAACTATCCTATGAGGACATAAAGATTGATTTCAGAAACCATTCTAGAGCAGCCAAAAAGAAAGGTAGGGGGAGTCAACGCATAGCTAGTACCTCTTCCTCTAACTCATCCATTAGTGGAGAAATTGGAAACATGCTGGAAAACTTCAAGAGTGAGATGCTATAGACTCTTGCCATAAATGGATACCTTGCATATCATAAGGAAACAAGAATAAGTAGAGAGGGCTTTGGCCACTTTTTGCCCTAGGTGCCCTAGGAGGCATCCTAGGAATGAATGCCCATTGAACTTTATAGAAGTTTGTTTAGTTTGTGAAGAAAATCATTCTATGGACAAGTTTCCTTCCTTACCCAAACTTAAAGATGCATATCAAGTGGTTGAGGGAGTCACTGAACAATTCTATTACATAAACGAAAGGAGGCCGCATGGACCTAAACCATATCAATAGGGGATGCAAGGGACATCTTAAGCATACTACAACCCAAACCAAGTCACTTCCATACCTTCTTGGGGCAACCCTGCTCTTCCTTCCTGGTCCACACCTTCTTCTTGGTCCTTCACATCTCCATATCATGCCCAACCAGCCACCAATTCATTTCAATCCAATGCTTAGTCACAACCTCAATGGAATGCATCTCATCAGGGGTGGAGGCCCCAACACAATTCTCCTCCTACTCTTTTGCTTCCACCACCTGCCCAACCACAACTGTTACCTCCTTCTCCACGAAAGCAACCCCAAATGCCTACCCAGCCAAATCCAAATCCTAACAACAGACAGGCTCAGCAAGTGTATAGTGGGGAACCATCACGCCCAACTTATGCTATGGAGATTCAAGAAATTAACTTGTGATCTAGGAAATTTCTCCTAGATAGCCATCCTCCACCCAGGGAGGTTGAGGAAGATAAAGAGGAAAGTGAACCTAAAGTAATTCCACCCTTTCCTAAGAGACTGTCTGTGACAGTCCAGCCTACCCAAGAAGAAACTGAACCCCTGGGGGAATTGAAACACTTATGTATGAAGATACCACTTCTCCAAGCCATTAAAGATGTGCCTATCTATAATAGGTTGATCAAAGAGAAGTGATTTAGGCATCTAGCAAGGTGCAAGAGAGATGCCCCAATTGTCAATGTCATAGGGAAACTGTCCGACCTGATGTTGGGGCAAGTAATCTATCCAAAGTATCTAAAACCTGGAAGCCCAGTAGTTGATTTCCACATCAATGGAACCATGATCCCACACACTCCAATTGATTTGGGAGCTACCATTAATTTGAAGACAAAGGACACAATGCTCAAACTCAACCTCCAGGGCTCCTCGAGGAAGACCACGACTGTGCTAGAGTTAGGAGACCGCTCCACCATGACCCTTGAGGGGATTGAAGATGTGATTCCTAGGAGTACCCTACTGATTTCTTAGTTCTCCAGCCAAAGGCAAAGCTCACTGGGTATCCTCTCATTCTAGGAAGACCCTTGTTGGCTACTGCCAATGCCTACATTAGCTGTCAAGCTGGGAACATGACCATAAAGAATGAGCATATGTCCAAGAAGTTAATCCTATATCCTCCTACCCAACCCTTGTTAGAACATGATCTGCCTCTCCAGTTGGAGGAGGAAGATGAGGATGAAGTCTATTCTACACCACTTTGTGCATTAGGAATTGCCATGGGGGGGAATGGCAATATGAGGATGATATGATTGAAAATCTGATTCAGAATCAACCTCCCAGTGTATCACCATTAGAGGACATAGAAAGAGAAACCAAAAACAACCCCTCAACTGATCTTTGTGCAGTCGATTCCACCTCTCTTCGTGTTAAGAATATAGAGCTCGGCCCAGAAAAACCTTGAAAATCAATCCATCCCTATCCACTTCCCAGAAGAAGGAACTGTGTATCTTGATGAGAAAACACCTAGATCCTTTCGCCTAGAGTTATAAGGAGATGAAGGGAGTGCAACCTTTAGTATGTAATCATCATATATACATCAAGGAGGATTGCAAACCAATCATGCAACCTCAAAGGAGGATGAATCCATCACTTAAAGATATTGTTAAGGAAGAACTACAGAAATTGCTTGATGTAGGATTCATCTATCCCATCTTTGACAGTGAATGGGTCTCTCCTTTGGTGCTAGTGCCAAAGAAAAATGGTAAGTGGAGAATCTTTGTCGACTATTGGGAATTGAACAAAGACACTAAAAAGGATCATTTTCCTTTACCTTTCATAGATCAAGTGTTAGACAGTCTGGCAAGGAATTTTTTTTCTCTTTCCTAGATGGGTTTAGCGGGTACAATCAGATTCAAATCAGTGTGGAAGACCAAAATAACACCACTTTTGTTAGGATATTCCGACACATAGGAAATAGTTAAGTATAACTTGGTCTAGTATAGAGTTAGGTAAAGTGTGTTTCTTTACTATGTACTTTTGCAACTTACAATCCGACGGTCATGATATGTAGTGATCTGACGGTTCATTCTCTCCTTGGTATTACCGACACTTGATCTATGGCTTAACACCCGATTGGTCCATGATCTTTATTTAAAGAGCATGGAGGGTCATTTGTAGGTTAACCGTTCATGAGAGAAGCTTATGTAAAATTTCATTCTTTTATTAATAAATTTCTTGAAGTGGCCGCGTTGGCTTAGGCCGTGGACTATTTCCCTCTTTGAGGGTTTTAACCACGTCAAAAATACTGGTGTATTAATCTATGATCTTTTTTTGAGCGGTGTCCTTTGGTGTTCTGTCTGAGGAACTTAACCTGTAAATTCTTACATGGTATCAGAGCTATTTGAGGGCCGTGTCAGTTGGTGATCCAAATCTGAAGCCGGTAGAACTGCATCCAACTGTTGTTTCCAAGATCTATTGTTTATGACTGCTTTCGGGCCAAGTGGACTGCTCTGTTGTGTTAGGAGCATATGTTCTAGTGAGGAACCCCTTTTTTTTCACGCAAAAAGCTTTCTGGTAGCCCTAGCTACGTCATTTTTGAGATCTGGAGGTATACAATGTTTATTTACAGTTTCTAGTTATTTTCTCTCTGTTTATTATTTCAGTTTATTTAGCTTCTTTTTTTATTACGGATCTATGCTCTTTTCCCTGTGACTCTGTGCGATTTTGGCAAATCAGAAACAGAGAGGAATGATTTTTCTCATGCGTATGCTCTTTTCCACTGTGCCTTAGTGTGATCTCGGAAAATCAAAAACATTGAGGAAAATATTTAGTTTTCAGGTAAAGCTAAATTCAAGCCGTAAGGGTTTTTTTATTTTTCTTTTTATGTCCGTGCTGGGTTTTGTGTTTTTTGCTTTGTAGGGAAAAAGAGCTTTCTCAAGCAAGCACGCAACCCAAAGCTTCAGTGACAAAAAAACAAAGGCCCCCCCCCCTCTCTCTCAAACTTTTTGTTTAGCTCACTTGGTTTAAAGCTAATTTATGAGAGTAGAGGTCTTGAGTTCAAGTCTCCTTTTTATTGGAAAGGGGGTATTTTTTTTCATTTCCGCACATTCCCACACTTCGTTGGCACCTTCATCAACTTTTCTTCAAAAAGCCATAACTTCTTCATCCGAAATCCGTTTTCAGAGCCGTTTTTTTGAACTAGCCTAGTTTTTCGAGATCATTCCATTGAAATAGTTAGTTTCAGCATATATAGCTTCAGTTACTATTAAAATGGAAATTCCATGCCAAGTTATTCTTGACATCACCAACTACTTCCAATGGTGGTCCTACATTATGGATTTACTTAGAAGTAAAGGTCTTTATAGAATAGCCTCAGGCCAAGAAACCAAACTGAAAGATGAAGA
>APFE031100049.1:130130-156337 GCA_000404065.3 Pinus taeda
CAGAGTATCGTGGTGCCGTAGAAGCTAGTAAGGAAGCCTTGTGGCTTCAACAGATCCTATCAGAGTTTGGCTTTCAGCAGCAGCATCCAACTACACTTTGGTGTGATAATCAAAGTACCATTCAACTATGCAAAGATCCAGTCCAGCATCAGCGTAGCAAACACATTGAACTACACATGCACTTCATCAGAAAGCTCATTCATGACCATGTTCTTGAAGTGCAATATTGTTCAACAGATGATCAAGTTGCAGACATCTTTACAAAGGCTCTCACAGAGCCGAAGTACTAAACTTTGATTTATGGTTGGAGTTCAGGAAGTTGTCACTAAGGGGGGATAGGCTCTAGTGCCTCCTTCCTTCTCCTATTGTTTCATATTTGTAAATCCTTCAATCCTATCCCAAGTTCTTCTTAAGTGGGGATGTTAGGATATTCCAACACATAGGAAATAGTTAAGTATAACTTGGTCTAGTACAGAGTTAGGTAAAGTGTGTTTCTTTACTATGTACTTTTGTAACTTACAATCCGATGGTCACGATATGTAGTGATCTAAGGGTTCATTCTCTCCTCGATATTACCAACACTTGATCCGTGGCTTAACACCCGATTGTTCCATGATCTCTATTTAAAGAGCAAGGAGGGTCATTTGTAGGTTAACCGTTCATGAGAGAAGCCTATGTAAAATTTATTCTTTTATTAATAAATTGCCTGAAGTGGCAGCGTTGGCTCAGGCCGTGGACTGTTTCCTCTTTCAGGGTTTTAACCACGTCAAAAATACTGGTGTATTGATCTGTGATCTGTTTGTGAGTGGTGTCCTTTGGTGTTATGTCTGAGGAACTTACCCTGTAAATTCCTACAACTTTCACTTGCCCTTGGGGTACCTTTGCATATCGGGTCCTTCCTTTTGGTTTGTTTAACACTCCCGCCACTTTCCAAAGAGCGGTATTGAGTATATTCTCTGAATTAGTTCATGATTCATTAGAGATATACATGGATGACTTTACTCCTTATGGATCTGACTTTTAGGAAGCCTTATCTAATCTAGGAAAAGTTCTAGACAAGTGTGTTGAGATGAACTTGTCACTCAGTCCAGAAAAATGTGAATTTTTTATGACTGAAGGGATCATGCTATGCAATATCTCAACAAGGACTGCAGGTGGACGCCAACAAAATTTCCATCATCCAAAGGGTCCCACCTCCTCAAAAGGTGAGAGATGTCAGAAGTTTCCTAGGCTTAGCCAGGTATTACCGAAGATTCATTAAAGATTTCAGCAAGCTAACCTCTCCTTTGTTTGGCCTCTTAGGTAAAGATGTCAAGTTTATACAGTCAGAAAACTGTCAAGAAGCCCTAGATACCTTGAAGAGAAATCTCGTAACACCCCAATTCTGAGAGGCCCAAACTGGGCCCTAGCTTTCCACATTCGCACAAATGCCTCAAACAAAGTAATAGGAGTAGCCTTGGGACAAATTGATGAAACGTTGCCTTATGCCATATACTTTAGAAGCAAAAACTTGTCAAAGGCCAAGTTAAACTATACAATGACTGAGAAGGAACTCCTAGTTGTCGTGCATTCTTTAAACAAATTCAGACATTATACCATAGGCTATCAAACCTTTGTGCACACTGATCATGCTGAAATTAGATATTTAATGAACAAGCTGGATGTGAATGCTCACATTATTAGATGGTTTCTTTTACTGCAGCAGTTTGATTTGACCATTATTGATAAGCCTGGTAAAGAAAATATTGTTGCTGACTTTTTGTCTAGAGTAAATTTGCCTGCAGGTGAAGAAGGAATGGTGGATGACCAAATGCCAGATGAACACCTATTTTCTATCTTAGTACTCTCCCGATGGTTTGATGATATAGCAAACTACTTGGTTTTAGCACAGTTTCCACCACACCTATCCTCAAAAGAGAAGAGCAAGATCGTAAGGAAAATCACCCCTTTCACCTAGATTGGGGGAAAACTCTTCAAACTTGGCCTGGATAACATCTTTAGAAGATCTGTTAGGGAGGAGGAAGTCTTCGACATCCTCCTAAATTTTCATGACGGGCCTTGTGGAGGCCATTTTGCAACAAAAGGAACTGCCTTCAAGATACTACAAGTAGGCTACTACTGGCCCACTCTTCATCAGGATGTGAGGAGATACACCAGCTAGTGTGATCAGTGTCATAGGATGGGGAAACCTACTCCAAAGCATGAGATGCCCATGCAACCTCAAGTGATCTTTGAGTCATTAGAGAAGTGGGGCATGGACTTTGTAGGGCCCATCAGCCCTCCTTCAAAGAAGAAGCAATACATCATTGTGTGCACCGATTACCTGAAAAAGTGGGTAGAGACAAAAATAATCAAAGCAGCAACAGAGGAAAAAGTAGCTGAATTTTTGATAGAGAACATCTTCTACAAGTTTGAGTATCCAAGATAACTGGTCACAAATCAAGGTAGTTAGTTTACTTCCAATCTGATTAAAGACCTGCGCACACATCATAGAATCAAGCAAAAGACTTCAACCCTTACCATCCACAAGCCAATGGGTAGGTGGAGGTCACTAATAGAGCACTGGAAGGGATCATGACAAAGGTAGTGAGCAGTAGCAGAAAATACTGGGCAGCCAGATTAGTTGAGGCCACTTGGGCCTACAACACAACATGGAAGACCACTACAGTGTTCACACCCTATGATCTGATCTATGAGAAGAAGGCTTTGCTGTCAATAGAATTTGAATTCAATACCCTAAGGATGGCATCTTAGTTGAACCTAGACCTCATCCATGCATAGAAAGAAAGATTACTTCAGCTCAATGGATTGGATGAACACAGAATGCAGGCCCTTCTCCATACATAGGTAGTTCAGCTTTAGAGAAAGATATGGCATGACAAAAATATCAAGGAGAAGCAATTCCAAGAGGGAGATTGGGCACTACTCTATGATTCAAGCTATAAAGATTTCAAGGGAAAGCTAAAGACAAGATGGTTGGGACCCTACACTATGGAGAAATACAATGACAATGGTTTAGTTTTGATCAGAACCATTGATGATAAAGCCATCCCCATGCTTGTCAATGGATGTTGGTTGAAAGTCTACAAGAAACCCTTTCTCCAAGTGAGAGTTCATTGAGGATTTGAATAAGACATTGATGGTAGTGGAAAATGTCTTAGCCTCCACTTCACCCACTCACTGAAGACAAAAGAAAAATAAAAAATAAATAAGGACTCAAGTGAAAACATCCATGAGGCGCGTGAATCCCATCATTGGGTTGAAGACCTCTTCTGAGGCGACCTAGTGATGTTAAAAAAAAAAAGGAGAAAAATAAGATCCCTGGGTGAAAACCTCCCTTGGAGGAACCCAGGGCAGGAAATTAGGGTGAAAACCTCCCTAAGGCACCCTAGTTGTTTTCAAAAAGAAAAAAATAAAGAAAGAAAGAAAAAAGAAAAATGATTTTTTAGTTGCATTGTAGGTTTGCAGGAGGACTACAGGAGGTAGTAGAGGGTACCAAGGGAGCCCTAAAAATAACACCAGCACCTATCCTACCTTCCCACACCTTTCTCCATCATTCTTGGCCTTTTTTTCACCTCACTGTGCTTCCTTTTCAAAAACTGTGTTTTCTATAGGAGGCTCCCGTAGGAATTACAGAGAGCCAGAACAGATATAAAAGGCAGCTTGAGGTACAGGGAAGCTTCATAAAAAATTTATAAATCCTCTTGCAGTCTCCAAACCTCCTTGCCATCACATCCCAAGAGAAAAACAAAAAGATAAGAAAGGGAACAACACCATCAACCTCACTTGAAGCCCACCTATTACCTCTCCATATCTATCTACATCTCTAGCATCATCCTCATAGTTCCAAGCACAGAAAGAAGCTAAGGTTTCAAAGGGACAAGTAGCCACAAGAGCTCCTATAGGAATTCCTATAGCAGTTGATCCCATGAAAATCCAGCATCAACAGCAAGAGGGTGCAAATATGAAGGTTGAAGAAGACACCTGAAGCTCAAATCTAGCTAGAGAAGAACCTACACAAGGCATAGCCACACATCAGCAAGAAGACAACATGCGGCAAAAGAAACAAAGGCATGTAGCAAAGAGAGAGCCACAACACCTCACAACAATTGCATTCAGATCCTAGGTAAGTAACTAACCCGCTACTCTGTTTCTATTTGTGTAATTAGAAGGCATGCAACAACAATGAGATTGTTGAGGTTGAACTAGGGAAAGGTGGCTACTTAACTTGGCCACCTTCATCTAGTTGACTTCACCCATCCGAAGATGTTACCCACACATGTGCACAGTCAACTCAAGAAAGATGTCAAGGACAAGTAGTGGAGGAAGTGTGAACTCAGATGCAATCATGAGGGATGATTACGAGGAAAGGCCATGATGACAAGGTAGGTGGGGACCAACGGTCTAAATATGGCCAACGTACACTTTGCCATCTCACCCTCCATCACCAGAAATATCCAAATACTCCTCCCTGAGTACTCTCACCACCTTTTCCTTCATCTCTCCTCAAAATTCCTCTCCTGAAAATCTCCTCGTGCCCCCACAACCTCATAACCATCATTATCTATTAATATCTATCATATTCCTCCTCTCAGCATTCTCTACAGGAGCACTTACAGGTTCTGCAGGAGCACCTACAGGAATTCTACAGGAGGACACAACAGTCTTCTACAGGAGGGCTAGTGAGTTGTTTTGAAAGGGGAAAACACAGGTTTGAGCATGATTCTAGGGCTGAGGAGGTAGGTTCCATGCATACCCCCATTGAATATGAAAATATGCAAGTAGTGGTTTAAATTTGAGGGTGAAGTCAAGCCTTTAGGTGGAAGAAATTAAAAAGAAAATTTCTGCTTATTTATTAAAAAAACATAGTCTCTCTGTCTCTTTGTTTTTCTCCAAAAATTGTTGTCTCCTTCTCCAAATTTGGTTTCCCAAAGAATCATAAACAAAATGATAGTAGGTTTTATGAGGAAGGAGCCCACCAACTCCTCCAGGCTCCATGCACATCCCCAAGTAGTGGACATATTCACAAGAGAAAATTGGAGCTAAGAATATGGAGCCATTCCAGTTTATGGCTTTTTTTCCTGAAAAGAAACATCTTCTAAAATGAATTAGAAAGAATTCAATTAGAGATTAGAAGCAGTAAGCAAAAATTCCTTGATAAAGGGAAAAGAAAAACCTAAAATTCTTAAAAACGGAAGAATGCATTACTCCTCTCTTCTCTCTCTCTATTTCCAAAGAGAGAAGAAAGAATCCGGAATTTGGATTCAAATGTGGTGAACTTTTTCGATAAATTCTGAGGGTTTGATGAGGAGATTGTCAAGAATTTGCCCACTCTTTGGTCCCTCACACGAGAACACATGCCATTGTCACCTCTAGAGGTCTTTCCATGGAGATAACCCCTGAATTTTTCAGTAGGGTCACTACCCTTCCTCTTGGGCTGCCTTGGAGTAAAGATGAGAAACCAATTGGCCAGGCTACCAAGAAAAAATTCTTCTAAAACAATGAAACCCTTATAGAGGATAAAAATGGCATTATAAGGGTTGGCATACCATATCCTTGGGATGAGGTTAGCTACCAAATAATCAAGTATATTTCCTATGAGGGAAGGTACAACATTGTTTATGGTTACCATTTTAGAATCCTTCATGAACTAAGGTATGTCATGGACACTCCAACCCCTCAGAAGCTCAGCATCCTCTACTTCCTCCTGCAATCTCTCATTGACTCCAGCATTAAAGTTCAAGCAGGAAATTCAAAGCAGCTAGCTCACCATGGGTTAATCAAAATTTTAGTGGAAGAAGCCCTCCATACATCTACACTCTCTATAGGATGGGAAATCTTCTGAAACATGATAGCTGAGGATGACATAAAGAACCTAACCTATGATATCAATCCTACTGGCAGTGAGGAGGAAGAGCTACAAGAGGGAGAAGGTGAAGCAACTAGTGACTTAACAGAACAAGAAGGGAAGAAGGAAGAAACTAAGATAGAGGAGGACAAAGCTGAAGAAACAGAGTAGGAGGACACATAACAAACAGAGACAGAAAAAGAGGAAGAAAAGATAGAACAAGAAGAATTGTCCCTTGAGACTCTAGAAAGAGAGGCAGTGGCTGCTCTCACTGCCCTCAGTACCCCCATCAAGCCAAAACAGAAGAGGAAAAGGCAGGCCTCCATGTATTTGAGGGCTAGGAAGAGTACAAGAATCAAAATAGGAAAACTCCAGCCTTCTTCAAAAGTGCCAATTATAATTGAAGATTCACCCTCTACCCAAGGAAAGGAATCCCCTTCTAAGGCACCTATCACATATGAAAGGGGGACTCCTAGATCTCCTACATGGAAATAAAAGGTAGAACTACAGGACCCAAAAACAGTCCTATAGGAGGCATAGACAGTTCTACAGGAGACACTGTCAAAAATACAGGAGACCCAAAAGCTTGAGAAAAGGGTAGAGGGATAGCTATAGGGAAAGGAGGAAGAGACAGAGCTACAAGAACCTGATCCCTAGCCTAGTCTTTGTTCCTACTACAATCTTCTTGAGGGAGGAATAATAATTCCACAAAAATTTTCAATTCCACTATTCTTTGAATTAGAGAAAGAGAGAATAAGAACACACTGGTGGATGCAAAGAGCCAAATCCAAGGGAGTTGAGGATATTGTCCACATGGAGAGAAAACTCAAAGAAATGGGCAGAGAGTTCAGTGCTATCAGACATAGAGAAGCAATTACAAGAAGCTAACTTGAAACAGAAAATGAATTGCTAAGAAGGCAACTGCAAGAGAAAGAGACCCAACTGGCATGCATGGTCAGATGGTCCATGGAGGTATTGCAATGTAGAACACCAACAAAATCGTATGGCCTATATCTCAATGACCAATGGTTGCAATTTCAGATAAAGACTTTGTCACAAAGAGGCATAATTTCTTTCCAAGATAACAGGCAGTTTATGGACCTGTGTGACCAAAGCGCATCAGAAGATAAGGCCAAGATGGCAGAATTCTACCTGCATAACATGGCCCTCACAAACATGAATGTGTGGGACCCCAATGCTAAGTGAGGGGACCTACAATTAATGGCCATGGCCTCATGGATGAACCATGAAGAGTTAAGGGTAGCAGAAATAAGAAGGTTGATGATAAAGGAGAAAAATGAGCCATTAATGATTAGAGCTGAGTCATCATACCCCATGGCACTCATTAGCACACATAACCTACTTTCCAATAATCCTCAGATTGCCCCTAGATATATAAGTGATCAGGCACAAGCCATTGCACACTTTGAGGATATGGAAAGACTACTTGGGGATGACTGTGTGCATGGATGTATGAGGAGATGGAACACCTTACCACATAGTTTGTAGATCAGGGAATATCATTCTCCAATGAGGATGAAGGAGAGATTAAAGAGAGTTCCCATGTATAAGCATTCCATGCAGAGGCTGAAGGTCAATTGGATTAGCCTCAAATTGAGTCCCCCACTGCTACTAGGAACGTTGGAAGGTAGAAGAGAAGAAGAAGAGCAAGAGCAGTGGAAAGAGATATACAAGAAGGCAAGATTCTATGACAAGGAAGAGGAGACCACATCAGAAGCATGGGTTGCTAGGGAGGCCACCAAGGCCATAGAACATGAGGAGATGGACTAAGTTTCTGAGAGGATGAGAAACACTTGCAGTAGGGGGTGATGATGAGCCTCATAAATGGGTAATTATATGGGCTCCTTTTACCTCCTACCCTAGTCAAATCAACCATTCTCTCAGTTTATAGTATGATATTCTCATTATATTTATGCTTAGAGAGTGAGTTGAGTTAGTTATGATGCCATGTGGTCTAATATGTGTTTAATGCAGATTATTATTGAATTTTGAGGTGAAAGTCAAGGATCCAGTGGAAAAATGGCAGCCATAACTTGAAGTCGACAAAGGAGAGGACTTATAGGAGGGAATAACCCTCATTTATTACTCCTTAATTAGAATTCCCCTTCATTCAGCTCGGAGTATAGGTAGCCAAGTCATGCACTAGAAGGCAACCGAGCAAGTGGAGGATCACTGATTATTATCTTGATTTTTGGGAGACAAGAATACCTGATTTTGAGGAAGCTATTGGTAGCTTCATTTGTATAAGTAGAGAGGATTAGGGCCTCACTAGGGTCAGATTTTTGTTGGATTTTTGTTATACTTTTGCTTATGTAACCTCTGCTCAACTTCGATTTTATTGTTTTTACAGTTTCATGTAATCTTGTTATTGTTTTGGAAATAAAGATGGAATCCTTTTTGAGTTAGCACTGAGTTACCTAAGAGGGCTAAAGCTCTTGGGTTAGGGCCCAATCCAATTAGCCAAGCTCCTCTTTACTTGTATTTGTATGTTTTATTTCAGTTGTAGATTAGATTGTTGTTAGATGTATTTCTTTTATGGTTAAGAATAGGTTGCTTTTGATGATTTAGTAGTTTTCTTCCATTTGTGCTTTGAATAGAAGATTAAGCAGTGATAAAAAAAAGATTCAAAAGGCTAGCACCTATGCCTTGGCCTCTCCTCCTCCCTTGGGACCATGACCTGAGGCAAAGACCCTCTTGCTGCTACAAAAACACAGATTTTCCTCATTCATAGGACTTCTAGTGTTTGCAGTTTTTTAGTTCGTTAATAGTCTAGTTTGCTTTGCTTTAGAACTTCTCCATCATGCTCATTTCTTTATTAACAATAGTATTCTTTCATACTTTCTCCTCTTGCAACATTTTTCAAGCATTTCCTTTCATAGACCATAGTTTAGACTAGTTTGATGCAAAACTCTGTTTTCTAGATGCACTTATTTCATTGCTTGCTTGATCTCATTGGTTGACTGTTAGTTATGTAGCAGATATCTCCTAGTAGTAGGTCAGCCTATCAGCCATCCCATCTTCCATCTGATCCATGCTCTACAGGTCGCCCAAGTCTCCCCTCAATTCTGACTTAGTTTCCTACATTTTCCATAGAACTTCTTCCTCTCTCCTTGAGAAAATCCAGTCATATTTCTCTCTCCTAATGATTCTTTGTAGACCCTAGGTTCCCTAACACTTCACTCCAACCTTCATCCACATTTTCCACCCACTCTCACACCTTCAAAACAGAAACAACTGCTCTTGGCCTCCTCCTATAGGCCTCCCGTAGAATGTTGTTTTTCCTCGTGTAGATTTCCTGTGTCCTCCTGTATATTTTCTTGTAGGATTTCTTTTGAAGGCTGAGTGTGGAAAAATCCTCTAGAAGGCCACCTGAGACCTCCTAGGACCCAACTACACCATCCTACATCCTCTCTAATCCTAAAACCTCCCTTTAACACCACCTATTTGCTGCCACATTCACAAACAATAAATTACGTGCATGTCAAATTCACATAAAAATACATAAAAATCCAAAAAAGATGTTTTCTACTCATTTACTTCTAGAAATAGCTTAGTCAGATGTTTTTTACTTCTTTGAATAGATAATGGCATTCTTTTCATGGTTTTCATAGTGCTTTATGCAAAAGTAGGATTAGATGGTTAATTAGGATTTGCTTGATTTGCTTTACATTTCAGTCTTTCTCCTCTTTGAAATTAGAATAGCATCTATATTTCTTTCCTTTCATCACCTATAGAGCTTCTTCTAGAATCCATAGAAGTTGGCTTGAGCTCCTAGTGATCTTGCGCCAACTGACCAAGTGACAACCTGCAGTAAGAACTAGTACTTGTGCATACACCACTATCGCTTCCAAGTTTGTTATGAACTACTGGGTGGATAAGGTTAAAGTAGGTAGCCTAGGAGTTGTAGCATTATTTCTGCAATACTGGTGCTCACCAATAGACTTCAAGTATCTTGAGTGCTTTGGGCTCACCTCTGTTTATTTTTCTTCTCTTTCCCATAACTCTCACTATCAAATAGTAACACTAAAAGTGGGATTGTGATTCAATGGATGGTTTCCGGGTTAACTTAATAACCTATTCGCTTTTGTCATAAAATATACAGCAACTTAATCATGTGTTATACAACTTTTACCATGTGAAGTAAATTATTTCACTGCATGGCAACTAATACATCATATAATGAACTTGATAGCCAATGAAAAAAATATTAACGTTCAATCGTAACTCTTTAACCAAACATTACCTCTTGGTAGCGTGATCTAGGTGGATATTGGTGGCCACACACCAAGTCGACTTGGACCCCCACCATTATTTCTTTCAGCTTTTCAGTTTCCTTAATTATATCACAGTTTACTATTTCTAGCAGTTTTTTGGGTCCTGAACTTCCAGAGCCGTTTTGAGGCCCTAAACGACATTTTTTGGGAAAAATGGGAGCTACATGGGCCCATGGATTGATGTTGCCCTTCCTGAAGTTATAGTTTGCAGATATATCTTTTTAATGAGATATTGTGTGTGTCAAACATAGATCGTATGCCAAAGTTACGACCCCGGGAAGTTGATATACCAATTTACCCAAACGGGGCCCACAGTTTTCCGTTTCATCTTCTAGGTTAGTTTTTTTGGATGTTTAGGGTTTTCCATTGTTTCTCAACAATAAATAGGCCTTCGAGCCTCATTACTACACAGTTCAGAGGCATGTAGCCGCCACATCTCTTCTTAGAGATAAGCTACCATCGCCATAGCTGGTTTATTTCCATTTCTGTTTGTAGGCATATTTCAGTGTTTTACATTAATGAAATAAAGTATTATTTCCATTACATCTCTGTGTTTATGGTTATCTCTATAATTTTTTTTGTTCCTGCTTAAATCTGTATCAGTCATATTAGAGTGGTCTGCTTTTTCTCTATTTTTTCTTTGCATGTCCCCAATGAGGTTGGATATAAGGAGTTAGGGCTTGAACTAGTCAAACCTTTGCAAGATAGCCTCACAAATCCCAACGGCCGAGCATGGCGGATGAAAATAAATACGAGGGGGTAGGAGATCCTATCAAAATCTTTCTCGAAGAAGCCCTCGAGGGACAAAGGAACGCGATGATGGAGAACCTTGCCCAGGTCCTTCAGCGGCTACCCAGGGGCGACGCATTGGCTTCCAACAGCTACTCTGGAAATGCCACACCATTTAAGGTACAAGTTAATTTTGAAATCCCCATATTCGAGGGTCTGATAGATGCATATGTCGTCGATAAATGGTTAAATCTAATAGAGGGTTATTTTTCTGCTCATGATTTTTCCAGTCAGGAAAATATTATTTTTGCTCTTCTCTAAGCAGCCCCTCACGTCAAGGACTATTGGGAAACCTACTTCAAACAGAAGGATGAAAGTACAAGCTCACTATTTTCAGCCGCACCCATTTGGAATTCATTCGAGGATGCCATCAAGGAGTAGTACTACCTTGTCGGAATCTATGAGGATCAATACATAAAGTTGACCACGCTGCAGTAGGGAAGGGACCAAGATGTGCTGGAGTTTACCAATATTTTCCATACCATTCACACAAAGTTAGGTATCAAGGATTCGGAGCAACATTTGGTACTCAAATACCACAATTGCCTGCACAAGTACATCCAAGAATAAATAGAATTCCTGAACATCTTCTCGCTTGGCATGACATATCAATATGTCGTCATGGTCAAGCAAAAGTTTAAAGAGAAGAAGTGAGACTTTGGATCTGCGAATCCAAAGCAAGGGAAAGGTGCCCCCAAACCATAGAACAAAGTGCAAAGCCAAGGCAGGGTAGCTCAAGACAATCCACCAAAGATGCAAGCAAATAATAGTGTCGCGAAGCCGAAAAAGGACACAGGAAAGTGGTGTGAATTGCATAAGAGATTCAAGTGGTGTGAATTGCATAAGAGATTCACTCACAACACAGGTGAGTATCGGGCCCAGCAGTCACTGGTGGTCGAGCTAAAGGTTTTAGAATTAGAAGCATGTTTCGACTTTGAGTCAAAACTTGAAAAGGGGAGAGACAAAGGAAAGTAGATTATCGATGTGGAGCCCAACACGATCATTGCCACCATGAAGATATAGAAGGAGGAACCTAAGGATCAAAAGGATGAAGAGCATCTCTTCCAATCACAGATGTGGGTAAAGGGCTCCCCGCTACAATTCATTATCAATAGTGGGAGCCAAAAGAACCTTATTTTGATAGAGGTTGTGAAACGGCTGGGATTACTAACCACAACACATCCACAATCGTACACCGTTGGGTGGCTTCATCAAGGACGAGATCTTTGCGTGAGCCACCAGTGTCGCCTTCCATACAACATTAAGCCCTTCAAAGATGAGGTATTATGTGACATTGCTCTCCTTGAAGTTTTTGATGTATTATTAGGACAACCATACTTGTGGAAGCAACATGCTATGTATGAATGAAGGCCCCATGCTATTATTATTACTTTGGGAAATAAGTTGTACAGGATACCGGAGGTAGCACCGCCTACCGCCATCTCTTTGGTTACTGCAAAACAATGCAGTAAGCTCATTTCTAAAATCCGGAAATTTGTTTTCTTGATGATACGCCCTCAAGAAAAGAATAAGATAGTGATCACGACCTCCAGATAGGGCCCCTCCACACGAGAACTACTGATGCACAAGGTCATGGAGGAGTACGAGGACATGTTCGCCTCCCCGCAGGGGTTCCTCTACACTGTCAGGTCAAGCACTCCATTGATCTGACCCTAGGTACATCGTTGCCCAATGGAACAATCTATGGATGCTCTACTATGGAGAACGATGAAATCAAGAGGCAGATTTAGGAGCTGCTGTAGAAAGGTCACATCTGTCCGAGTTCATCACCTTATGGGAGCTTGATCATGTTGGTACAGAAGAAGGATGGGACTTGGAGACTTTTTATTGACTATCGGGTGCTGAACAAGATCATTGTCTATAACAGGTACCCAGTCCCACAGACTTATGACCTTCTGGACCAACTGAAGGGGAAAAAATATTTTAGCAAGATTGATTTGAAGTCAGGATATCACTAGGTACTAATCGAAGCCTACGATGTGTGGAAGACTATCTTCAAAGCCAAGGAGGGCCTTTTTGAATGGTTGGTTATGCCTCTCAGATTGACGAATGCTCCTACAACCTTCATGAGGCTAATGGATGACACCTTGTGGCCATTCACCAACTCATTTGTAGTGGTATACTTGGATGACATCCTGATTTTCAGCCAGAGTTGGGAAGAGAACCTCCACCACATCTGACAGGTTCTCAAAACACTACGGCAACACAAGTTATGTGCCAATTTGGAGAAATGCACTTTTGGCATGACCCAGGTTCAGTATCTAGGATACATTACTGATAAACAGGGGGTGCATGTGGATCTAGCCAAGATCCAAGTCATTTGGGATTGGCCATCTCCAACCACTCTGACAAAGCTCTACAACTTTCTAGGCCTTGCCAACTTCTACTGTAGGTTCATGTTCAGATTTTCTCATATTGCTTGGCCTTGGAGTCAAGTCACCAAGGGAGGAGTGAAAGAAAAATTCTTTTGGTCTAAATCTCAAAAGAAGGCATTCACATATTTGAAATATCACCTCTACTTGACACCAGTTCTCGCATTACGAGACTTACAACAACCATTTGAGGTCAAGACAAATGCCTTTGACTATGCTATTGGGGAAGTCCTTCCTCAACACGGGCATCTAGTGGCCTATCACAGTGAGACACTTTCAGACACATCCGAAATTATCCCACTTATGACAAAGAGCTAGATTCCATTGTGCAGGCATGCCGACAATGGAAGCATTACATTTTGGGGAAGGAAACGGTCATCCACATAGACCACTGACCCTGCAGTTCATACAGACCCAAGGGAAATTGCAGAATGATCCCCATCAAAAGTGGTCCACATACTTGCAACAGTTCCATTTGAATATCAAGTATAAGAAGGGCAGCACCAATAATGTTTCAGATTGCCTCATTCGACAACCAATCCTGGCGTTAACCACCGTGCTCAACTCTTGTGGGCACGAGACTTTTGATTGGCCACTTCTCTACAAAAGTAACCTATAATTTAGTCACACATACCATAAACTCTTGGAGGGTCAGCATGTTCCAGATTTTCACCTCTAGGATGCCCTGTTATGCTACCTAGGTCACGTTTGTGTTCCTTCAAGCGAGTGTGCCAAGATGATTTGGAAGCACACTGCAATCGGACCGATGGACATTTTGGGGTTGAGAAAATGGTGGCAGTATTAGAGAAGTATTTCTATTGGACAAATATTTGATAGGATGTTGGGAAGTACATCAGATCATGCACTGCCTGCACCATTGCTAAACCGACCATCAAGAAGCAAGGCCTCTATACCCCGCTGCCTACCCCTAGTCGACCTTGGGAATCCATTTCCATGGATTACATGTCAGGCCCTCCTTCCTCTAAGCATGGAAACGACTGTGTTTTTGCGGTCGTCGATAGGTTCTTGAAGATGGCCATTATGGTGGCCTGCAAGAAGAATATCACACCAGAAGCCACTACTAAACTCTTCTTTGAATGAGTATGGCTACAGTTTGGGATCCCACAGTCTATCATCTCAGATTGAGATAGTAGGTTCCTCAGTACATTTTTGTCTACTCTCTGGTCAACGCTAGACACCAAACTCACTAAGTCCACAACCTTCCATCCTCAAACTGATGGCTAGACAAAGGTTTTCAACAGGATGATTGTATACATTCTGTGCATGTACAACTCAAA
Organism: Pinus taeda; assembly: GCA_000404065.3. NCBI lineage: Eukaryota > Viridiplantae > Streptophyta > Pinopsida > Pinales > Pinaceae > Pinus > Pinus taeda. Next base: position 144,754 of record APFE031100049.1, read on the forward strand.
GCATCCACGCACATGGGATGAGAGCCTCCCCTATGTTCAACATAGCTACAACCGATCTCTCCACAGCTCGACTAATCACAACCCTTTTCAGGTGGGCTTGGGATTCCAGCCACTATGTCCCATTGATGTGGCCATGCCATTTGCAGCTACTCACACAGATTCGACTCATGTCCAATCTGAAACAAATAAGGCAAACAGCTTCATAAAGCACATCCAACATATTTTCCAATAGGTCCATGACATTCTGGAGAAATCAAATTCCAAGTACAAGCAACGACATGATCAATAATGGGTGCCACACAAGTTTCAGGTGGGTGACAAAGTTTGGTTGCATTTGCAAAAGGAATGGCTTACCAGAGCCTATCAGAAACTCAAAGCACTCTGATATGGTCCTTACACCATTACCAAGGCTATGGGAGACAATGCATTTGAACTCAACATTCCCCCATTCCTTGGCCTACACCCAGTGTTCAATGTGGACCACCTTCGACCTTACTTTCCACCATTACTAGACACATCCGACATTGCAGAACAAATCACACCCATAGAGTTAAATCTAGGTTGCATGGAACAAGCTAAAACTGATTGGATGATGGAAACATAGATTAAGCACACTCGCTAGTATAATATCCAATTGTATCAAGTTGTCAAAGCAGGCCAACTCCTTCACTAGGGCAAGTGGCTCACCAGGGACCAAGTTCAAAAGAAGTTTCCTCCTCTCATGGAGGAACTCAACACAATGGGGGACCATTGCTTCCTAAGGGGGGAGGAATGATCCAGGTGGATATTGGTGGCCAGCCACCAAGTCCACTTGGACCCCCACCATTGTTTCTTTCAGCTTTTCAGTTTCCTTATTTGTATCACAATTTACTATTTTTAGCAATTTTTTAGGTCCTGAACTTCTGGAGTCGTTTTGAGGCCCTAAACAACATTTTTTGGGAAAATTGGGAGCAACATCAGTCCATGGTGTTATCAAGAAATCTAGTGTTTATGTAGAGCTACTAGTCCCACTAAGATGGGTAGCTATCTTAGAAACAAACAGATTAAAGTTACTTTCGTTTTCCTTTACGAGAAGTAGATAGGAGAGGAGCAAAGAATACCAACCTCAATCTTTCACTTGGTTCCTTGCTTGTTCCTTCTCCCCTTTGGCAAATATTTGCTGCTCTTTCCTTGACCACTCCACTTCAAAGAGTACCTATAAAGTTAGAGCAGCATAATACCTTCAAAGTGCATAGATCTACAATCATAAACAATATAGGACAAAATATATATTGACCACACAAATGCATATATTATTAGACATACAAGAATGTGGAGGAAAACTTGAATAGCTTTATTGATATAAAGATTAGAAGAGAGGATTACAACCCATTGATTTGACCCAACATGAAAGCTCTTCTTCACCTCATGAAAAGCTTAGATCACCTAACACTAGGATGTTCCACCAGGAAACCAACAACACTTCCTTACAAGATACAAGATTCCAGCCTGTGGATCTCTAGGATGAGGGATCCATATATTGATGATTGCAGGGGGGCGAGTTAGCTTCTGGGATTTTAATTAGTGTCCTCTCTCTGATACTTCTTGACTCCACTTGGAGATTCATGATCTCTTACTCATCCTTGGGCAAATTCAGAGAGGCAAGTGTCACAAGAGAAGTTTCTGGAAGATTCCATGATCATCCACCTTGCAAACTGTTTCTGCCATTTGTCTACTCTCATTCATCGCACCCTACAGAAGGGAATTTTAGTATGCATCACACATTTTTCATGTGGTAGGTGACATGCATCACACCCTCTGCACTAAGCAGTCTGTATGGTCCAATTTTGACCAGTTCTAAGCAGTTTTCTGTGGAGAACTTCTGGGAGATGATGTAACCAGCTGACCTTGTTCCTTTAGGGTATGAAACAACACTTTTAGGTACTTAGAAGCCCTTAGTTTATGGACATATATGATTGGGGTTGCAGTGCCCAAATATTTCTATAACTGTTGCCCCCTAAAGTATGAGTTCATAAATCTTTGATGTCAGGTGAAATGCTTTATCATGAGGATCCGAGGTTTTTCGAAATAGAAGGTGACCTGTAATAAGATACAATACAATACATTATCTTCATAACATTTTCATGATCTAGTTGAGGTGGGCATTCCCATGCTCAGCTTTATAAATTAGTTTTCATGTACATAGGACAGACAACCATCTGTGTGGCAGACTCATGCTTCTGATAGAGCCATCATCCTTGGATTTGGATGATCATCTTTGCAGCAATGATGTACATTTGATGTCTTTATTTCCTGAATATATCACAGCTCGGATGGATGAAACTAGATCTGAGTTTGTCAAACTCATCCAATCTTCACCCGATGTACAAGTCGATCCATGTGAAAAATGTTCTGGAGTCGAACATGGAAAGACATCGCCTGATTACCAGCCAATGATGTAAGCTATTAACAGGTGCGAGAGGAATCGCGGATAATGATGATGACCATCAAGGTACTATAGTACAATTCATGTGGTGTGAAAATGAGACTTGGCATCAAACACCATGCAAAGTCTTTCGGTCGAAGGCCATTGATGTAAACCTGTCACTCGAAGTGAGAAACTTGCCATTGAGGCGTGAAAGCTTCAAAGTACTGAAAGGGTTGTTCCTAGGTCGACTTCTTGGATAATGATCTGTCGTCGACAAGAAGTGACCTGTCATAGGAGGGCCTTAATGAATCCCACATCGACGACACGAAATGGAGCAAATGATTTTGTGGAGGTGAAAACGATCTGATGATACAGGGTTCAGGGTGGCAGTCATGAAAGAATGAAGTGTGAAGGTATTGCAGTGGGTGAGACACAAGGTGGGTTGGTGAATTCTCTGATTGACTTCTCTTGAATATATCGGCAACACTAAAATGGATTGGTAGTGTTAACCCAAAATATGGATGGTACGATGGACCAATGGTAGTATGACCGGTGAATGGAATAACCCAACCCGACTCAATCATGGTGATGGAGTGAAAGTGTCATGTTCAAGAGTGACTCACTACCAATAAATTTTCTTCAAGTTTTCTTCCCAATTTTCCCCAGTCATTGCTGACTAGTACCTCTTTATTTTTATGAAGCTTGAGAAGGATAACATATGCTTGTTCTATAATTTTCGCTTCAGGAAAACCCATCGGTATGTTTTAACGAACCTAGCGATAGTGAAACTCGTTCTTGTCTCTATGGACAAGTTTGTTGCGATTGGTTTTAACGAGTTTAACAACAAAGACAACTTGGTCCTTATACAATTTTGGAGAGTTTGAAAAGGGATGGAAAGGAAACTCCAGCAATCCTTTTTCATCATATAATCCCTTAATTCTGAAAAAGTATAAAATAATACGAAATGGATGAATTTTCGATAGTTTTAATGAGCCGAACAAGACAAGCACTTGATCTTTTTGTGTAATAATCCCTCAGGTCCAAAAAGATTAAAATGTAGAGGAGGGATAACACTTCCGTTAGCTTTAACGAGTTGGAGAGGCCAATTTCTCGACAATCTTTTCATATTTTATGATTCAAATGAAAAGAGCTTAAAGGAGACTCGTTTTTGAGGACGAGTGATATTTTCGGGTAGCTACTAATTCCAGGTAAGATTTAGAATTTTCCAATCACGACAGTGTCACAAGGATGGCTAACAGAATCACTCATTGAAGTTGTTCCTCAAAAGGGTAAAAAATCAAATTTAGGCATATTATTGGCTAAAATAGAGTGGAGGTGATGGTAAGAAGATGACCAGGGATCAAAAGCTGATGATAATGTATTTACAATGGTTATTTACCGGAGGTTGGTTCATTTTTTAATGAGCTTAAACTCTAGGGAAACATTTGCTCATTGCTTAGGTTTAATTTTTAACAAGCTTGAACTTTGCATAAAAACTACTCGTGCCAGTCATATAATAAGGATGTCTCATCGATAGATTCCATTTTTATGGAGCTTGCACCATTCAAAGCTTTGCTCCTCATCCTTTCTTTATGTAAGCTAGGAACAGCAAATCCTACAAGTTTAAAGGGTTAAGAATCTACAAACTAAGAAAATAAATGGTCACTCTTCACTTGCACATAAAAAGGTTTGCATGGCCCCAGGTATAGTGAAATAGAGTTTCCAGGCTACCATATGGAGGTTCTCGCATTTGCAAGATAGTTTACATCCACGTAGCAGACAAAAACACTTCACGGCTTAGTCCATTTGGACAAACGTGATTCTAGCTTCAACCACCTAACCTTGAAAATAGAATCTTATTCCAGTCTAATCCCATTTTCCTCAACAGATGGGTGTCAGAATAGTCATATATCCATCAAGGAAACCTACCCTATACTTAAAGCTTCCCTGCCGAAGCAGACCAGGGTGCATGCCCTTGGGTTTCAGTCATGGCCATCGAATTACTCGTGTTCTTCAGGTGGATGGATTGGAGATTGATGAGACATTCCTTGTGTGAAAAGACTAGTTAGGGATGGCATTTGACTATTAGCTATGTGTGGGCCAGGGAATGAAAGTTGGTCTATGAGCTAGACCACTCAGCCTTCATGCAGAAAACACATTACTCGAAAGAGTGAGGAGACAATGGCTCCCATGCTATAAATATAGTCATGCCCAACAAGTAGATTATAATCTAAAGGTCCTTGGACTACCATTATGTTCAGATACAGGGTTTTCCCTCTCAAAGTTATAGGCAAACTTGGAAGGATCCCTAATGGTCGACCAGTTCCTTTGTCGAAGCCTGTTAGATTTCACATCTCAGGCAAAAGCGATGGAAAACCAAGTGCTTTCCAAGCAGTTGAGGAAAGGATACTCACAAAAGCCCCTTCATCTATGATGGTACCGACCATGACCATTCTGTAAGCTTGTACAATGATTTAGAATGGTATATTAGATGGTAAACGAGGTCTGCCTAGTAGATTCCAATCGAAGGAAATGACTAGGTTGCTCGGAGGTGGGACCGAATAAACGATCAGATATGACCCTGACGAACTTCCTTCCTGCAGTAAAGGAATGAGTAAATTGCCCCCATGTTCATCGGAGTCTGTGCTTATGAAAATAATCTTAACGGTGTCATTCTCGTTGTCTTCGGTGACTATATCATCTGAAGATGGATCTTCCAAAGACAGGACCAGGTCGACTGCCGCCTCAACCTTTTGAATTTTGTCTGGTGCAGACTCAGAGGGCTTATCTTCAATGATAGATGCTTCGACTGACCACAAAGTTGTGTCAATCAGGTTTTCAACTAGCGACAGACTCGGCAAGAGTTTCTTGTACCCATGAGGAAGCCATAGCGGTGAAGTAGGACGGTTATCAAAGACACTTTTAGCTTTGCCCAGGAAGGGACAATGGTGGACGGCATGCTTGCCTTCACAAAGTTTGCAAGGAAATTTACATTTTCCTTTCTGTCCAAAGACTTCGTTTTCACTAGTTTATGGTGTACTCTCAACATGATTGTCAGAGGTTGATGACATTGGATTGTGCAAACGAGGAGACCAGTCCCTTAAGATCCAAGGGATGCAAGGACAATCTCGATGATAGTGGTCCCCTTTGCAAATGACACATGGAGATTTGGGTTTGGATGATGCAGTGTGTGGATTTTTTCTAGATGATGCATGGTTGCCCCTTTTTGCCTTTGGCTCCTTCTTTTTCTCCTTCCCTTTCTTCTTCTTCTCAGTTAGTTGATTTTTAGCTTTACCAACTTCACCAAGTGAAGATGAAGGAGGGCAGGGAGAAACAAGTGAAGCAGAAGGTTGGGGGGTAACTCTAGTATCATCTAGTTGTTGACTTGATTGCTCAGGAATCAGGGTGATTTGAACGACAAAGTTCGAGAAGAGCCATATTGGCAAGCCAATTGTCAGTCCTGGGAGGGACAATGTGGCCAAATGAGGTGCACATAAATTTCCCTAAGAGGAGAAAGGACTAGGATTTCCCTCAAGGGGAAATCCTTGGTTGGTGGACTCCATTTTTCTCAACCTAAGACCAATGAGGGAACAATGATGTTATTTCGATTAAAATAAATTTTAGACACTTTGAAACTTGATTTTTCAATTTTTAAGAGTTAAGAAAAAGCTAAAGATGACTCTAGTCGCCTTCGATTTTTAATGAGATTGAAGTGACAAGTGCTCAGATGGACCTTTTCCTTTAAGGAGTCAAAAACGTAATGAAAGGGACTGCTCTGGAAATCTAGATAGAGGGATTACCAAACCAATCACAAAACTGTAGAATAATTTTTACGGTACGACAGTCAATCTTCCTAAATGCTATGTTCAGTGCATTTCGATCGATAGGGCGGTAGACACGGCTTCCTAAGGATAAAGGATATAACCTATTGTGGTCTCCCAATATATACTCGATGGTATGTGGGAGCATAAGTCTATACTGGCACTTGTCATCTCAAAGAGGAGGAATCACCCAACCTATAATGAAAGTGATAGTTACCAGGCTTTACGACGTCAGAATACGTCTCTAGCCTAGACTTCTAAATGTTGTGCGTTAGGTTCCAAAGCGCTTTTATGTTCATTTAATTTATTTTACAGTTGATCTTTCTTAAGAAGTTTTCCTTTCAGGTTCACCACGTGATGTAGATATACAATTCCTAAAATGCAATCTAAGATGATAAACAATAATTTAATCTTATTTTTGCAATGAAAACCCTAGCTATTAAGGAAAGAGAAGCGATATTATTTCAACATAGAGCAGAGAGGACACACTAGATGCACTGTCCTAAATCAAAATCAACAAGAAGTCTAAATGCAAATGCACATTCATGTATTTTTTTTCGCTTTCTTAATGTGTGAATGACAAAAAGAATGCTAAGTACAAATCTGAATCATTTCAAGTGACAGTACTAATGATTTTCTCTTCAAAAGACGAAAGGAAGATAATGATGACACTGCAATTTTCAATTGAAAACTACTTTCAACACTTGAAAAAATATTAATTCAAATCAAATACAAGAGTAACAGTGTAATCAACAATCAAGAACAATAGGATTCTTTTCTTTGACTAAAAACGACACTTGCGACACTTCCAAATCAAAATACGACAGTCTGATTATGCTACTTCTTTGTAAAGGAGGATCGTAAATGGCGAACAATACATAAAAAACATTTACAGTTCCTTGTACAATGGAGGCTGAATCACACAAAGGAAGGGAGTTTCCACATTGGTATACTGATCACAGACAGCAAAACTCCTAAATAAAGCTAAAGAGAGTGAAAAAAAAACCAAAATCTGGAAGCAGAAGAGGTCTTATCTGATCATCGCACCTATAACATAGGGAAAGAGTGATGCATCTCACTTACTGCACATGGGAGGTGCGATGCATCTAGATTCCCAAGAGGAGAAGGTGCAATGGTCCAGGGACGAGACTTCAACTTGGTTCTTGGTCACACTTTGTAGCTTAGTTCAGGGATTTAGGCTGAGCTAATGATAGTCAATAAATGCAAATCACAGGGGTTGATCTAATTAGGCTACTTGAGCCACCAGCAGGGCAATTAGGATGTTTGAAAATCAATTGTTCAATTTATAAACAAAACTCGGAGATAGACTAAAGCATCATTGATCTACTTTGCACTTGCATAGCAAATGTAGTTCAAAGGCTAGCTGGCTTGACTTTAAGCTCGTTTGTAAGTTTATAAAGCAAACAAATATAGACAAGCAAACAAGCTATTTGCTCCACAGTGGAGTCGCCATTATGTTATTGGGAAATCTAGTGTCTATGCACAACTACAAGTCCCACTAAGACTAGTAGCTATCTTAGAAAGAAATAGATTAAAGTTGCTTTCATTTTCCTTTACAAGAAGTAGATAGGAGAGGAGAAAAGAATACCAACCTCAATCTTTCGCTTGGTTCCCTGCTTGTTCCTTCTCCCCTCTGGCAGATCTTTGCCACTCTTTCCTTGACCACTCCACTTCAAAGAGTACATGTAAAGTCAGAGCAGCATAATACCTTCAAAGTGCAGAGACCTACAATCATAAATAATATAGGACCAGATATATATTGACCACACAAATGCATATATTATCAGACATACAAGAATGTGGAGGAAAAATTGAATAGCTTTATTGAAATAAAGATTAGAAGAGAGGATTACAACCCATTGATCTGACCCAACATCATCCTCCCAGCATGAAATCCCTTCTTCACCTCATGAAAAGCTTAGATCACCCAACACTATGATATTCCACCAGGAAACCAACATCACTTCCTTAAAAGATACAAGATTCCAGCCTGTGGATCTCTGGAATGAGGGGTCCATATATAGATGATTGCAAGGGGGTGAGACGACTTCTGGGATTTTGATTAGTGTCTTCTCTCTGATAGTTCCTGATTCCACTTGGAGATTCATGATCTCTTACTCATCCCTGGGCGAATTCAGAGAGAAAAGTGTCACAGGAGAAGTTTCTGGAAGATTCCATGATCATCCACCTTGCAAACTGTCTCTGCCATTTGTCTACTCTCACCCATCGCACCCTACAGAAGGGATTTTTAGTATGCATCACACTTTTTGCATGTGGCAGGTGAGATGCATCACCCTCTGCATTGAGCAATCTATATGGTCCAGTTCTGAGCAGTTTTCTGTGGAGAACTTCTAGGGGATGATGTAATCAATTGACTTTGTTCCTTTAGGGTATGAAACAACACTTTTAGGGACTCAGAAGCCCTTGGTTTATGGACATATATGATTGGGGTTGCAGTACCCAAATATGTCTATAACACATGGACTAATGTTTCTCTTTCCAAGGTTATAGTTCTTAGATAAATCTTTCTAACGAGATATTGTGTGCGTCATACGAAAATCGTATGCCAAAGTTATGACCCCGGGAAGTTGACATAACAATTTACCCAAACGGGGTCCATAGTTTTCCGTTTCATCTTCTAGGGTTAGTTTTTTGGATGTTTAGGGTTTTCCATTGTTTCTAAAGAATAAATAGGCCTTCGAGCCCCATCCTAACACAGTTCAAAGGCATGTAGCTGCCACATCTCTTCTCAGAGATAAGCTACCATCGCCTTAGCTGGTTTATTTCCATTTCTATTTGTAAGCATATTTCAGTATTTTACATTAATGAAATGAAGTATTATTTCCATTGCATCTCTATGTTTATGGTTATCTCTATAATTTGTTGCACTCTTGCTTAAATCCAGATCACAGCAGAACCCCGAAACCCATGATGCCACATCACCATATGACTTGTCAATGCTCGCTTGATAAATAAGTGTTCATCTACTGACCTATTCTCCATCAACGTATTATTTGGATATAAAATAAAATTTGAATATTTCCTTTGGTGCTGATACTCTAGTTGTTAGATTTTTAGCTGACCATTTTTACAAAATGTGCAGTTATTTTGAATGTCAGTGCATTTTTATTTTTCAAAACTTAAAATAACGTTGATATTCTATTTGTCAGTGTTTTAACCCTCTTTATTACAGATTGGAGTTGGCACTAAAACTATCAACAATTCAAAAGTTTTGATTAAAATTATGATAATAGAACCCTAGTTCTACAACCCTTAGGATAAATTCTACTAGTCAATAGTATGATAGATCAATTAAATAATCAAGAAAATTTTCTTTCCAACTAATCCTTTGGATCAAATATCAGAAGCAAGCCCCTTTAGAGATAGTAAAGAAGAGATCTAATTTCTTCTCAATAAATTTCTATTTGGAAACTATAGATTAGGTTGTCATGAGATTGTTTAAGTAGTTGCCATTGCAACAACAATTTCTTATGAAAGGTTTGATCCGCGATTGTCAGTGTCAATCTTGTAGGATTTTATTGGTGTTGTAACATCTTTTGGCCTTTGCCAAGATTAATGGTTTGATTTACCATCACCAACCTACAAAAAAAATCTAGGACTAGAGATGTTAAAAAAATAATAATAAATTGTTTGACCATTGAGAGATTTGATCAAAGAAGTAAATACATGACTTGGCCTATCAAATAGTCATTATAGATAAATTATAATTATAATGACATATATTATAGGTTCTAATTTATTAGTGTAGTCATATGCACATGTGTCAGATGGTCATGAATGATAGTAACCTATGGTTGTATGCATTATAATTTTTGTTTTGTGTTAGATAACTTGACGGTTATTTTATATGTTGTTGATAAGTATGGTATAGGTTAACTTCTTGTTTTTATATGCTACTAACTTGATGATTAGGGTTATGGTACTAATATCTTAATTTTATATGTATCATACTAATTTGGATCATTCTATGAAAAGGGTTAGGGTTATGACATTTACGTATGAGTTAAAAGATTGTGATATTATGTCATACCAATCTCGACTAACAGTGCATATGTGATTATTATGCATAAATGACAATTTTTAATGAGCTTATGATGTGAACATGTTGGCTAGTGACCATTATGGGTATCATGACCTTATTTATGTTTGAGTTAGTATGTCATGAAGTTATATCATGATAATATGGATTGATTGTGCAAACAAGATAACCTCCCATGAGATACATTAAGGTATGAGCTTGCTTATGTCATCTACTTTGTGATTGAATGTTTGATTATGTTGTATATTTGGTATTTAAGTGTTGGTGTCCATTATGTCATCTATTTGTTGTTGAATGTTTGATTAATCGCATGATACGAGTATGTGTTTATAAGATTGCATGAAGGAATGATCTTTCTTTAAGATGGTTGTACTAACACATATGTGCTGTGACAATTGATATATACATGAGTGTAAATAGGTGACAGTTGTAAAATTATGTCTAATGACTATAACTTGACTATGGATTATGACATGATTGTTAGTCTTGGTAAATATTGATTTAAAATTGATAGATATGATTGTATTCATATTTCAAACATGGGGTTTCCATCTGTGAGCATTTCTAGGGTAACATGCTTGGCATTAGTATGACAAAGTAAGTGTTACACAAAAATATCGTCACCTTGATTATTTGTACTCGGTGTAGGTCTATCACCACCTATACCAACTTCCTAAGCAAGTCTCAAACCTCAGCTCTTCAAAATAAGCTTTACAAATGAGAGAAGGACATCAAAAAAGCAATGTAACTCTGGTTCCGCACTTTCTCTCACTTTTTCCTGCGGGCCCGCACCTTTTGTTCAAGATATCTGCGTACTTATACGCTCTGTATGTAAAGGGGAGGGTGCGTACCCCTGTAAAAGTCAAAAGGCGCAATCTTTATCTTAAAAAACTCATCTTGGGTTAATTCTAGAGTTTTCTAGAAGCATTTGTTACGTGGATTGTTCGCTCCAAGTGGTTCATGCATCCCATGAGAGGAGGAAATAATCCCTTGTTGAGAGGAGCTATCCCTTTGAAGGAGGACTCTATCCCTTTGAAGGAGGAGCTGGTAACTGATCTCCATTGCACTATAAATTGAGGCATTGGGTCAGTGGCCAGGGAGGTTAGAAGCTGAACTTTGAGGGTAAATGCTAGTGAAATCAAGACTTCCTATTTGAGCTTAAGAGGAGAGATCACATACCTTTTTGGCCCCATTAGGGAGTGAGTGAAGCTTGTCAAAGTTGAGGAGACTTCTTGTTGGACCCTGGAAAGAGCTTGTACAACGTCAAGGCAAAGG
>APFE031100062.1:0-68481 GCA_000404065.3 Pinus taeda
ATCGCCTTCCATTTTTCCTATATACCATGGAGATTCGCCCATTTATTATACTTATAAATTTAGGGGGGGTTCTTAAAATTTTCCCTGGTCTCCTTCTCCATCTCCTTCTTCATCATCATAGAGTACCTACATCTGCAATTCACTTATGACAAAACTGAGGGAGAGGCTCAGTTACTATGAAATTGCACAACTCAGGAGGTCAAGGGTGAGGTCTGAGCCTTGAGACTACACAATGTGCAGTTTAGACTGGTTTGTGCTTGAGGATTATGCAATTGAGGCATCGAAAGAGCTAGGCTGAGGACTTGATGACTAAAATTGCCCACTAAGCAATGCTGGAAGGATAGGGAGGCTAGGTGATTGTGTAATTGTGTAATTGTATAATTGTGCAATTCAAGATCTCAAGGGTCGAGCTTGACAACTGAGAATGTGAAATACGCAATTCAAGGCTGACTAGAGAAGCAGATTGCAAAGTTTTGGAGCTCAGGGGTTGGGCTTGAGCATTGGGATTGTGTAGTGCGTAGTTCTGGGAGGAATAAATTATGCATTGCGCAATGTCAAGGGACAAGACTGCTGCTTGAGGGCTAAGACTACACAATGTGCATTCCAGGATGGATGAGAGAGGCTTAGTAGTCCAGCTAGGGAGTTTTCTCAATTTTGACTAAGTGTTGGATGAGTGCCATGAAGTTGAAAAAAAAAAGACTCTGAGTATGATCTAACACTTAGATTACTTGACAACACAACATGGAACACTTAGAACACATGAATAACACACTACCCTTAATGTGACAACTTTGCGCCGTCTTACACCAAGTGTGACACCAAAGGTACACTTTGTGATGATTGTGACGACACTTTTGCGACAGTGCTTGAAACTTTTGAAATGAGTGTGATAAATGTTTTCATAATAAGAACAACTCATTTTCACATGAATTACTCCCTAACATACCAAAACTAGCTTGTGTACATTGTGCGACACTTGACATGCTAAAAGATGACAGTTTGATTTTCTCGCAAATAAGGCCTAAACACTTAGAGAAAACACATGGAGTGACTCTTTATATTTGCAACGACAACATGCAAAGTCAAAGTAGGCTCTGAAATTTAAATGTAGGCCAAAAAATTTTAGGGTGTTGTAGCAGTGACAATAACATGCAATTCCAAAAAATATTTGCTACATTCAAAATTAACCCTTAATAAAAGTGTCAAAATGTAAAATAATGATACTTGAAATGTTATAACAATAAAAGTATACTTTTCCAATTACTTTATATATATATATAATAGTAAAGAGTAATAAGTTGGTATTAATTTGCACCCATTCACTGCAAAAAATCGGGAGGATTACAGTTCGAGTACATTTCCATCCTTGGGCATCAATGTTTTAGACCATTCATCCAGGCCCAATTACTTTCCAAAACTACAAAAGAAACTAGAGTGGTTACATGGTTACTGTTATATACCTTGCAAAACTGACTTAAAAGAAAAATACATTTATGTTTCATCATCAAAAAATAGACACAAGTAGTAGGCTAGTCCTCCATGGTAGTTGGTTGATTGAGATTTATCTCTTTTGTTTCCTTGGAAGTCTAAGGGTTGTTCATTCCCAATTTAATTTGGAGGTCCTCTATTTGATTGTGCAGCGCATCAATTTCATCTTCCAATTGTCGAATCTTTTGGTTCTTCTCAAGTTGTTTCTCTTGCATTACATACGATTCCTCTTGATGTTGTTGAAGACGTCTCTGAAGATCCACCATGCCCTCCTGAAGCTCGAAGTGATCTTTTTCACAAGACTCACAGTCAAGAGGAGTGAAAGATGACAAAGGAGGGAAATTCTCCCACCTATTTTCTAAATGGTCGGCCTGCCTTCTGGAGCATGTGCATCGTTGGCCCCAAGAGCCAAAGACCGATACATCATGGAGAAAATGATCCAACGTGGAAATTAACCAATGATTCAATTGACCCAGAGGAGAAGAGAACCCTATGACACAAAATTAGAATTGTTCCCACTCACCCACAATTGACTCTCCATGCTCAACCAAACCGAAATTTACACCCTCAATGGTGAGTATACCCCCCATAGCCTAAATTATCCCCTGACTACTCTCGCTCTGCCAAAGGGTCCTTGCACCTACAAAAACCAAAATAGAGATTGACTCTTTCATTTTGTAGAAGTTAAAACCATTATGACACCATTTAAAGAATTATTCCAACCTAAGCCTTATGAGGGACTGAAAGGTTGTGGGCTTATATATTAGATCCCAATGCTCCACCAAGATTAACTTGAATTCTGAAATGACTTCCACCTTGTCAAAATTCTCCTTCCCTTGCGCGAATCATATGATCCCAGCAAGAGGGAGTAAATGTAATTCTCGTTCAGAGATATTTTGCATGGTAATTTCTTAAATGCTCCTATTACAGATCCAGATTCGAGGAGTGTAATGTACATTTCCCGCACTTATACACCACCGAGTGCCAAGTGGTATCTCATGCTGAGGATTGCATCTATAGGGAAATTTAGAAGGAACATAATTTCTCTGATGTCTCTAGGTGCGAGGGGAGAAGGGGCGCTTAATGCAAGGATGGATGTGATGGGGACAGGGAGGTCAGGAGGGAGCATGATGGAGGGAGAGTTGCGATGGAGGGTGAGGTGGCTGGGAGAGGGGGGTTAGCGATGGGGTGAAGTGGTGGGTGATGTGGAAGAGGGGAGGACGGGTAGTGGAAACCATGAAAGTAAGGGAAAAACCATTAAATCCATGAACCATGTAAGGAAGAGAGGCCATAGGGATAAGTAATGTCATTGAACCCATGGTTTTTGGCTTATGTTTTTTATTTTTTTAAATATGATTCGAGAGTAATTATCAAGTTTACGAATTTCACCCAAGCAATAAGGGAATGTGGAAGTGTATAACTATTTCATTGGCATTGTTTCACCCTTCTTCCATTTGGCAAGTTGTGTTGGCTTGCATATCTACATCCTTGTTTTGACCTCTGAGGATGTGAAAAAAAATTATATTCCCAAAGAGAGGAAACATTCCTTAGGATCTCTTGAGTATCTGATTCAGTTTATTGTTCTGCATTACAGAGTTATAATTCATATGTTTTATGACCAGGAGGGAATCCCCCAAGATATTCATCTCAGTGATTCCTTTTTGCTGAGCTATGGTGAGACCAAGATACAATCCATAGGTCCATGCTTGGTTATTTATCTTCTATGTCAAACCTCAAGCATATCTATATTCAATTATTCCTTTGGGATTAATGAGAATCCCTCCCCCTCCTACCACCCCATGATTTCTGTTTGTATGGGGTCCCCTGGGTCTGTTTTGGGGTTAAAAACCCAAGTTTTGATGTAAATTTTGGTAAAAATATGTAAATTCTCCATGATTTGTGGATGCAGAGCACGTAGGTAATTAGGAGTAAAAGGGGTTTTAGCCCCTTGTCTATGTAAAGTTGAGTCGATCTTGAGTTCCACCCTTGGTCCATGGACCATGGAATTGTATAAATAGGTGTGTCTTAGAAATTATAAGGCATGATAATCTGATGATGATGGATGTAATGGGTCAATAGAAGATAGAACTGAAAAGTGAGTCATAGAGGAGAGAAAGGATCTACATTTGAGTGCGCATAGGCCCAGAATAGTGTCCATAGCTGAGTGTGTAGGGCAATTTTGAGTCTGTAATTTCACATTGAAGATCAATAAAGAAGATTGTTGAAGAATCCTTATGTTTATCTATTTACTTTTGTTATTTATGTTTGTGATATATGTTTTGATTAAAAACTGTCTTTATGAAATAACGATCTATTGATGCGCGCCTCTATGGGATAAGTCTTAATAACTGTATGCCATGCATGTTAAGTACTTTTGTGAAGATTATAATACATTTTGTTATTTTTATTAAACACTTAAGTATATATGCGTGAGCCTAGATCTAGGGTTATTTTATGGTGCACGTAAGTGGATGATCCATCTATTAAGGGTCCGCAAAGACCTATCGTAGAACTTTGTGAAGTTCTAGAGGCCATTTAAAGGAAGTGCAGTACCGAACCCTAGGGGCTTATAAATCTACGCGAACAAACATCTAGGGCAATAGAAGACATCACATTGATCTCTGGATGCGGAAACTTGGTTCCAACATCCCCCCACACTGCTTCAAGTGAGACTTTAGCCTGCACTATGCGGGTTGATGCCGAAGGGCGAGTAGTGTAGGGTTTTTTTTGGCACAATAAACTTTGAACCTAGGTACGAACCCACTAAGCCAATAAATGGTTTCATTTCCAGGATTGAGATCTGCTTAAGGAGATGTGTGATGTCACATCACTAGAATCCGACCAAGAAGGAAATTGAGAAGTGGTTGGATAGGAGGATTCATGAACTCGCGCTACAAGAGAAAAGGAATCCGCACATGTCAAAGGAGTAGTGGTTGGATAGATTCTGGTATACAAAAATACACAAAATTTTCTTTTGCACCTTCCCGATCGAATTATACGAGTGGATAGCTAAGTTGGAAAACTGCCAAGGAAGATGGAAGCTTGACGGTCCAATAGTGTGGACTCCAGAGTTGGTACAACAAGAAGAAGTCTCTAAAGACAAGATCGCGCACACTGTCGACCACTGGATCGACCAAATTATAGGAGGATTTGTTACATAGTTCGCAGTTGATACCTCAGTCAGTTATAGCAAATCAGAGCGTTGTTTCTTAAAGGGACCACAAGGTGAGTATCTGAAATCTATGAATACCTTGATTAAGATTCTCTTGTGTGAAAAACGGGTTACGCCATTTCCTTGATGTTTGGAGCTAGGAGAAGTGGAAAACTCTTTAGAAATCGAAAGAAAGCAGGTCTTGAATATAGCCCGTTGATTGGACCTCCTTCGAGCAATGACGAGAGAACAGTACAGGCCTCACCACAGAGTGTTGTCAAGCTGATAAGATAGGGTTTTCCATGGATACATCATCCATCCACTCCATCTCCACCGCACACACATTCGCCCACACCTCTGCCGCCACCACCACCATTCAGCATGTCAAACTCAATAAAGTTGCCAATTTTCAAGGTTATAGGGAGCGAAGATACATATCAGTTCTGCTTTTTTGTGAATGTTGTGTGGACTGCGCAGTAGATCACTGATGATAACATAAAGAAGGCACAGTTAGTTATGTTAATCTAAAGATGATCTCAGGTTGTCATTGATGTCAACTCAAGCAGCACCAGGGGCTACCCTGATCTTGCAAGGGAATTTTGACTTGAAAAATTACTATATATTGATTCAAGGATATTCTAGATAGATTCTACTCGTCGAGATGTTTCCGTTGATATATGGCACGCCAAGTAATTCTTCACGGTTTGAGAGATATTCATGTTTGAAGTTAGTAACCCCAGTTAATGGGCGAAAACCATATGGGGTTGTGGCATGGCACTCATAATTTGTTTTGGTCATTTAATAGTCATTAATTAATAATTTTTTAAGCTCCTAAAATCCCTCCAACATTCTCTATAGAAGCCCCTCTCAACTCTATAAAAAGAAATCTCATATATCCTCCAAATCTAGTGATCATGGAATTTTCGCTATAACTTTATTTCTACGAAGTCTTAGATTCTGAAATTAAAATCTTAGATTCTGAAATTAAAACCAATTTTATTCATAATCCTGGTGAATTTCATGACCGAATTTTAGATCTTTTTTCACTATATTTTTGGATATATGATCTGTGGAAGTTAGGTTTTTTGCAAGCTCTCGAATTTCATCTCAAATAAGTGACCTTGGGAAAATCGTCATAACTCTCTCCCTGAGAAGAGGATTGGAATTCTGTAAAAAGTAGCGGATAGTGCACGGACTATAGTTTTCTTTATATTGATTTTAGAGCCAGAGGAAACAGTGACACATGGCACACCGTACAAGTTTGCTCTACTGAACTAGTCCATAATTAGTTCATTGTGAGAGATTGGGCATAACTTTGTTTTGAAGAGTCCAAATCGGGTCAGACCTATCGAATTGGAAAGAAAACTCAGAGGGATACTACAGGACTGAAGATCATAGATTGGAGATCTGAAATCATAGAGATACATCAGATTAAATATTGTGCTCCTAGAATGCAAGAAAAATTAGATCAAGTGTTGTCAAGAGGTGCAAAGGACCAGATTTTCTATGGCAGCAACGAGTAAGGTGCAATGAAATGATGCAACAGAGGTAAGATACAGGTAAGTATCTTCTGTATATGCATGTTGATTTCTTAATTGCATTAGGTTCTTTATATTCTGATTTGTTTTTTTTTCTTAGCACTGACATATGCTCTGCAGGATGAGGTAAGTTTTGCTATTATCATGTCATGGGTATTTCCTTGAAGACATTTTGCAAGTATTATATATTCATCAAGAGAAGACTCAATGCATAATATAATGTTATGAATAGTGAGAAATGGTAGCATGACAAGAGAATCAATCAAGGTGTAGAACAACAACAAGAAGTTCACCATATGAAGTCTTCAAGTGGGAAGCACTACATACAATCATTATAAAAGTATCATTGTACAGAGCCATTGTAAAAGCATCATTGTATCATTGTAAAAGTTGTACAAGTGTCTATCTACCAAGAGTTGAAGAGGTAGTGTTGGGAGGTCTAGGATCATCATTAGGTGGTTGTGTCATAGTTGGGGTTATGGTCTAGTGTGTTTGCTTCTTCTACATCATTCTATATCATTGTAAAGTGGACCATTTTCCCTGGTACAGGAGTCCATTATTCTTTTATTCTTCTATAGGGTGGTAGGGTGGTGCTAGGTTGGTGCATGAAGTCACCAACAGGTTCAAGCTTGTGAAAAATTTAGGCTAGTAGGGTGGTGCTAGGGTGACTTGTAGCTCATTAGGTGTTGGGGCATCCGTTCAGTTGACTATTAAATAATCTCGAGCATTGGAGCGTCCATCTAGTGGGAGCTGGAGAAGAATGATTTTTGAGAATTTTAGGAATTTGTTGCTTTCATTTTAGATGGGGCTGAATATTAAAGAATTTATTAGAAAAGTGTTCGGTGGTTTTTGACCCAGAGGTGGTTTTCCACCTAAAATCTTTGTGCCTCCTAGGTTCTTTTATTTACTTTTATTACTGCATAAAAGTTAATAATAATTGAAGATTAACTAATGCTCTGAAAAGATTTAAAATTGTTGATTGCTAAGGAATATTGATTCACACCCCCCCCCCACCTCTCAGTATTTTCCAACAATTGGTATCAGAGCTTGGTTCCTCCAGTAACAGCTTAACCACTGGAAGTTAATTTTCAGAGCATAGAAATGGGAAAGTCGAAGAAGTGGGTTACAAGGATTTCAAAGGAAGGTACAGGTATAACAAAATCTCAAGAAAGTGAGTATTGTGTACCAACCCCTGATTTTGATGCAAATAATTACTGGATATGGGAATCCATGATGGATGTATCTTTGCAGGCACATGGAGTATGGGAATCAATTGTTTCTAGAGACACATCTACCGACAAAGTTAAAAGGTACAATTCAAAGGCCATGAATGTAATTTTGAATGTTTTGCCAAATTCTATGAAAACAAAAGTTGGTCAATGTTCAAGAGATAAAGCTCTTCGGGAAAAGCTTCATAATCTCTATTTAACAAAGAAATTAGGTCAAGATGTTATTGAAAACTTGGATCCTTTTGAGTATGATGAAGAAAGGTTGACCATAGAATAATTTTCTAAAGAGGCAATCAAGCTTATAAAAAAGCTCAAGGTTGAGAAGATCCGTTCCAATACTCTTGAAGGACAAGTTCAAGGTCTCAAAATTGAAGTTGAATAACACAAATGTATTGAATATTCACTTCAAAAGAAGTTGGAAGAAATAAATAATACAGTGACACAAGACCTCAAGGGAGAAGTCCAACAGAAGCAACAACAACTTGACACAACATTTGCAGATATTAGCAGGATCACACAACAGACGCAAGAAGCAAAAATTGAAAGGGAGGAATCTGATCAAAGATACATATCCTCTATTGACCAAAAGAAAAAGGATTACAAACATCTTAAATAGAAATAAGCAGGCTCATGTTTGAAAATGAGAAGCAGAAGGAAGAGATACAGGTTCTCAACAGAGAAGTAGAGAATACCACTCTTCTCAAGCTACAGGTTGAGGAGGCAGAAAAAAGAAGGAAGATCTTGAAAAGATGGTTTCAAGAAGGTCTTTCTCAAAAGAAAGAAGAACTTGATGAAACTCGTGATGAGATCAACAAACTCAAGGGATCGCAAAAAGAATACTTACAAGATAAGACAAATGAATAAGTGAAAATGAAGGCAATTAAAGATGGTAAAGCTCCAGTTGATGAAGGTACAAGCTCCACATCTTCGCAGGATGATTCTAAGAAGGAAGTTGATCAAAGTGGGAAGCCAAAGAAGAATGTTGCAACTCAAAAGAACAAGACCAAAGAAATCAAGAACAAAGGACCACAAGAAACTATAATGCCACCTCCAAAGAAGAATGAAAAATCTTCCAGGTATGTTCGTTTATTTAATGGTTATTTCTTTTTATGTGCTAACTATGGACATATGGCTAGGGATTGTGAAGTTTTTGACAGGTACAATCATTATCTGAAAAACCCTAGAAGCAAGTTTGTAAGATCACGAGACAAGTTCCACGATGATTTTGTTAGAAGAGAATACATGCTAGATGGGCCAAATATTGAATGTTTCAAATTCCATAACTATGGCCATAGCACTCGTGGTTGCAGATATCAAATGGAATCGCCTATGGACAACATTGAATGCTTCAAGTCTCATAACTATGGGATCATGGCTCAATATTGTAGGAATAAGAAGGTCTGGAAAAGGAAATAGGTACATGAAGACAATGCAGATAACAAGGTTTTAGTAGTTATGCTTTCGGGATTTGTAAAAGCAAAAGGTCATGAGGAATTAGTGGTTGCTTTAGATAATGACTCAAGTCAAGATGGCCCATTAGGTGACTCTCTATTTTGAACAATCTAGCTTGTTGACTACTTAATGCTTATACAAGAGGAGTCTATGCAGTAGTATATGGCACAAGTCTACAATTGACAAGAAGGTAGTTTCAACAAGATGGTAGTTTCATTAAAGGTTCAGGGGGAGCAAAACATTTGAAGGATTATAGATTACCAGGAACAAGAAAAGATTAGTTTGCAAAGGATATGCACAAGTGGAAGGAATTGATTTCGACGAAACATTTGTACCAGTTGCCAGAATGGAAGCCATCCAGATGTTTCTCGCCTATGCATGTTCAAGAAAAATAAAAGTCTACCAAATGGATGTTAAGTCAGCATTTATGAAAGGAGAATTAGAAGAAGAAGTTTACATCGAACAACTTGAAGGTTTTCTACTATCAGAAAAAGAGGACTATGTTTGTAAGTTAAATAAGGATATGTATGGTCTCAAGCAGGCTCCCAGAGCATGGTATGCTCATCTTGATGGATATCTATGTCAACAAGGGTTCAAGAAAGGTATTGTTGATAGAAATCTTTACGTACAAATAGATAAAGATAATTTAATAATCGTTGAGGTATATGTGGATGATATAATATTTGGTACCAATGATAATCGACTAAGTAAGAACTTTGCTACAAATATGCAAAGTGACTTTGAGATGTCTTTACTTGGTGAGTTGACATACTTCTTAGGGCTTCAAATATCTTAGCAAGAGAAAGGAATATTTATATGTCAATCCAAGTACATCAAGGAAATGCTCAAGAAATTAGAAATGGAAGATTGCAAACTCGTCCTTACTCTGATGGTAACAGGTTGCAAATTGATCATAGATTACTCATCTAAGGATGTAGATCAGAGGTTGTAAAGATCTATGATTGGTAGTCTTCTATACATAATAGCCTCCCGAACAGATGTTATGCAAGTAATTGGACAAGTAGCAATATTCCAAGCAGCACCAAAAGAATCACATATTATTGTCGTCAAAAGAATTATTCGATATCTAAAGGTCATAATAGAATATAGCTTGTGGTATCCCAAGGGGAACAATCTCATTATTCAAGCCTTTACAGATGCATATTGGACAGGAACCATTCATGATCATAAGAGTACTAGTGGAGCAGCATTATGTCTAGGTGGTTGTCTCGTATCATGGTTGAGCAAAAAGCAAACCTCAACCTCGTTATCTATAGCGGAATCAAAATACATTGTAGCGGAAGCTTTTTGTACTCAAATCCTTTGGATGAAGCATACTTTGCAAGATCTTCAAGTACAATTCAATGAGCTTATTCCTATCTTCTATGATAACACCAGTGCCATCAGCATCTCCAAGAATCCTATCATGCATTCAAAACAAAACACATTCCGATCAAATATCATTTTGTTAGAGAACAAGTCATTGAAAAAGAATATCAAACTTGAATATGTTGGTAAAAAAGAAAAAATCATTGATATCTTCATTAAGCCTTTACCTGGTGAAGCATTTGAAAATCTTCGCTAGAAGCTTGGGATTCTCCCAAGCTCTCATTAGGATTTCCTTATTCAAAAAATAAATGGCAAGTGGAAGTGTGTACAGGTCTAAAGGATGGTTGTGTGTCAAGGGGAGTTACCCTTTACCATTGATGTCAAAGGGGGAGAGAAGACAATAGGAAGATATGCCCTGATTGCAGGGGGAGTACTTGTGTTGCCATCAATGCCAAAGGGGGAGATTGTTGATCTAAAGATGATCTGAGGTTGTCATTGATATCACCCAAAGAAGCACCAGGGGCTACCCTGATCTTGCAAGGGAATTTTGACTTGAAAACTTACTCTATTTTGATTCAAGGATATTCTAGATAGATTCTAATCGTCGAGATGTTTCCGTTGATATATGACACGCCAAGTAATTCTTCACAGTTTGAGAGATATTCATGTTTGAAGTTAGTAACCCCAGTTAATGGGCTAAAACCCTATGGGTTGTGGCATGGGACTCATAATTGGTTTTGGTCATTGAATAGTCATTAATTAATAATTTTTAATCTCATAAAATCCCTCCAACATTCTCTATAGAAGCCCCTCTCAACTCTATAAAAAGAAATCTCATACATCCTCCAAATGTATTTATCGTGGAATTGTCGCTATAACTTCATTTGTGTGAAGTCTTAGAATCTGAAATTAAAACCCATTTGATTCACAATCTTGATGAATGCCTTGACCGATTTCAGATCTTGGTTCGCTATATTTTTGGATATATGATCTATGGAAGTTAGGGTTTTTGCAGGCTCCCGAATTTCATCTCAAAGAAGTGACCTTGGGAAAATCGTCATAACTCTCTCTCTCTCTGAGAAGAGGATTGAAATTCTATAAAAGTGGTGGATAGTACACAGACTGTAGTTTTCTTTGCATCAATTTCATAGCTGAAGGATAAAACAGTGACACGTGGCATGCCATACAAGTTCACACTACTGAACTAGTCCATAATTAGCTCATTGTGAGAGATTGGGCATAACTTTGTCTTGAAGAATCCAAATCAGGTTAGACCTGTAGCATTGGAAAGAAGACTCGGAGGGATACTACAGGACCAAATATCACATATTGGGAATCTAAAATCACATAGATACATCAGATTAAATATCGTGCTCCTAAAAGGCGAGAAAAACTAGATCAAGTGTTTTCAAGGGGTGTAAAGGACCAGACTTTCTAGGGCAGCAAAGAGCAAGGTGTAGCAAAATGATGTAGCAGAGGTAAGCTACAGGTATGTATCTTCTGTATATGCATGTTCATTTCTTAATTGCATTAGGTTCTTTGTATTCTAATTTGTTGTTTTTGCTTAGCACTGACATATGCTCTTCAAGATGAGGTAAGTTTTGCTATTATCATGTCATGGGTATTTCCTTGAAGAATTTTTGCAGGTATTATATATTCATCAAGAGAAGACTCAATGCATAATACAATGTTCTGAAGAGTGAGAAATGGTAGCATGACAAGAGAAAAAATCAAGGTGCAGAACAACAACAAGAAGTTCACCATATGAAGTCTTCAAGTGGGAAGCACTGCATACAATTATTGTAAAAGTATCATTGTATAGAGTCATTGTAAAAGTTGTACAAGTGTCTATCTGCCAAGAGGTGAAGAGGTAGTGTTGGGAGGTCTAGGACCATCATTAGGTGGTTGTTTCATAGTTGGGGTTATGGACTAGTGTGTCTTCTTCTTCTACATCATTCTATATCATTGTAAAGTAGACCATTTTCCATGGTACAGGAGTCCTTTCTTCTTTTATTCTTCTATAAGGTGGTAGGCTGGTGCTAGGCTAGTGCATGAAGTCGCCAACAGGTTCAATCTTGTGAAAACTTCAGGGTGCTAGGGTGGTGCTACGGTGAGTTATAGCTCATTGCATGTTGGGACATCTGTTCAGTTGACTATTGAAGAATCTCAGGTGTTGGAGCATTCATCCAATGGGAGCTGGAGAAGAATGCTTTTCTGGAATTTTTGGAAGTTGTTGCTTTCATTTCAGTTGGGGCTGAATATTAAAGAATTTATTAGAAAAGTGTTCGGTGGTTTTTGACCCAAAGGGGTTTTTCCACCTAAAATCTTTATGCCTCCTGGGTTCTTTTATTTACTGTTATTACTGCATAAAAGTTAATGATAACTGAATATTAACTAATGCCCTAAAAAGATTTAAAAGTGATAATTTATAAGGAATACTGATTCACCCCCCTCTCTCAATATTTTCCAACAAGTTACTGCTCCTCAGGATCACATGTTGACATGGTATATTAAGTATTGTGTGGATCATCCTGTAGCAATGCTAGTAGAGACTAAGGATGCTTTAAACAAAAAATTTAGTAACCCTAAGTCCGACTCATGGTAAGTGGTTGGATTTAAGGAAATCATAATGAGGGGTTGGTGAAATGCCTTGGAAGTTAGATCAAAGATTGAAGTGTGTGATCTGCGAAGCTAATATGCAGCTCACAAACGGCCAACACAACAAGTGGTTTATAGCCTAAATTTTGCCCCACTTGAGGATTGCTTTGTCACAGAAAAAGATAGGAACTTAGGAAGAGGCCCTGGAAATTGTGATGAGATTTCATGTGACACTTATTCAGGAAGGCTGGAGGTGTGTCAGGAAGTCTGGTGTCTAAAATGTAAGAGCTAGGGTCATGATAAAGATCACTACCCTTTATTCACAAATTATATTACGGGGGGGGAGACCAATTCCCCTAAGGCCAGAAGCTCCAGCAGGACCAATTACAGGGCCCGCACTATGGTGCGCTATCTGCCAAGTGTCTAGAAAACATGTAATGAATAAGTGTCATTTGCTGCAAAATTTCATTCAGACACCACAACAATTGTTCTACGATTTCTACAAATCAGTGGGTCACGATGAGTGACTTTGTCGCAGCTATGAGTTGATGATGGAAAGAACACCTACCTATGAAATTAAAGCAAAAACTCAGCCTTCATAGCTAGGCGCCAAGGAGCGTGTGGAGGATATCAGGGACGAGGATGAGGCCTAGGAGGAGGAGGACCGGGTAGACACGCCCATCATGTCAATATTGCAGCCAGTTTGACCACACTATAGAAGAATGCCTTGTGTTGATAGCTAAGATGAATGAGAAAAAGGCACAGCCTCAGCAACTTACGTAGAACTTACAAATGATGAGAGCTGAACCTCACAAATAATATCAGAATGTGAATATAGTGTTGAGGAGCGGAATAAAGATGGGCGATGACAAAGGAAAACAGCCTGAAGAGGATGGATGGGTATGTAGGGCACCAGAAAAGGAAGTTACTTTTGATCTGGCACATGCAAAGGAAACATTTATGGAAGCCAAGATAAACTTCGTTGAGGCATCCACCTCAAGAAGCCAGAGCAAGGTCCCAGAAACTAGTGCGCCTATAAAGGTTGATCCCACTGTGCTTACCACGTTCTTGGAAACCTATATGAAACTTTTGCGTGATAGCAAAGCTGTGAAGGGCCTGCAGGAGTTAATAAACAAGTGTGCTAGTAAGGAAAACACTTCGGATGGACACCGCGTAGTAAGAAAGATTGGCACATAAGACATGAACAAGGTGCAAGATGAGGGTCACCATGCAGATAGGAGAATATGAGATGGACCAAGTTATCTTGGATCTAGGATCAGACATGAATGTTTTGCCTAAATATAAATGAGAAAGAATGGGGAGACCTGCACTGCAATGATCTCCGATCCAACTTAGAATGGAAAACCAATAGAAAATCATTCCTATGGGACAACTACATGGAGTAACAGTGCATAAATAAGGTGCGAGCGCATTGGTTGATTTTGAAGTAATAGAGATCGTTGACGACAAAAATCTATACCCTGTGCTCCTTGGAATTAACTGGGCCATAGATATGAATGGAGTCATCAACTTGAAAAAGAGGACAATGTCGTTTGAGAGGAAATCTCTTTGGGTGGTAGTACCATTGAACCCTGCAAAAGGATAGCATTATACTAAACCGGTCCACGACTACGAAGAAAGTGATGATGACTTGGATCAAATCTACAAAATAACTGTGTGAGATCAAGACTTGATTAATCCAATAGTTGATGGATGGATTGCATGGGACCAAGAAAGTTCTTGTACCTCGAATTCAGATGAAAAATTGGAGCACTAGTAGAATAGGTTTCATGAAGTATCTACATTACGCTGCAACATGATGACTAAATCGTTGCATTGTGTGTTATCAAAGGTAAGAAATTTACCCTATTATGATGGTTTAACTAACGTAGATAATTTTATGGACGCCTTTGAACAAGAAGTCCCTGAGGATCATCAATTACAAGCACTGGATTTGGCATTGTGCGCTATGCCCACACAATGGTGGGTTACGCACAAGGATGGCTGCGATGAATGGTGAGATTACAGAAGGATGATGAGGTTGCGACTTGATCATCTCAAAATTCGATCGACTGAGAAATACAATGGGATGAATTATCTGTGCAATCATTTAGCGAAGTCACTAAATTTTATGGAACGGAGCCACAGTCGAAGTGGGTGCACTTATTATGTCATACTTTGGATACAATCCCTATGAATTGTTATCTAGAAATAGAGCTCTGCCATGGCACCATAGAGTGGGATATATTAAGGGAAGGATTGTTTATGACCTTCAGTTTTGAAGATTTTTTCCAGAGCATTGATGAAGCTCTGCATGAGATTAAGGCAACAATTTTTAGAATTCTGCAGGAACCTTTGGAGTTGGTTCAGCCAGATTGGAGCACCCAGTTGTGCCATGCGTTGGAATGCTATAATGTGACCTTTGAGGGGGAGGATGAAGATCCAAGAAATATTAATATTCCAGAGGCAAAAGGCCATTGCGAGGTCAAAGGTCTGCAAATAGAAAACCTAGACATCACCACGCCATTGAAAACCAAGCAGAAGCAGAGCTAAAATTTGTTAAGATTGGGGATTACTGGGATGATCCCACAGTAGATAAAGTTGTTGAGTTACTCCGCGAGTACCAGGATCTTTTTCCTACAATTTTTTTAGACCTAAAGGGCATCATTAGTGACTAGGGTGTGATGCAAATCACTTTGAAACCGAACGCGAAGCCTATTAAGTAGAGGCTATATCGCCTTAATCCCAAATACAAGGAAATGGTCCACTTGAAGTTTCATAAGATACTGGAAGTAGGCATCATCAAACTGGAGGAAGAATCTGATTTGGTGAGCTTGATGGTGGTTGAAGAGAAGAAATAGAAGGGAGAAATAAGGATTTGTGCAGATCTAAGGAAGATTAATGATGCATGTGTTCATGATCCTTTTCTGACACCATTTACTAATGAGGTATTGGACAACATTGGAAGGCAGGAGGCCTACTCATTCACTGATGGGTTTTCAGGGTACCATCAGATCAAGATCACACCGGATGATAGGATCAAAACAACCTTCACAACAAAATGGGGTTGTTTCCAATACACCATAATACCATTTGGACTTAAGAATGCACCTACGATATTCTCTCACGTAGTTATAGAGGCATTTAAGGATTTCATTCATAAGTTCTTGGAGGTGTATTTTGATGACTGGATGGTGTTCGATTTAGTAAAACGCCATGTATCAAGTCTGTGCCTGATGTTGGATATGTGTCGCAAATACCAGATTGCGTTGAATCTGAAGAAGTGTTTATTATGTGTCCTCTTTGGGATCTTGCTGGGTCATGTGGTGTGAAATCAAGGGCTCATGGTCGACCCTTCCAAGATCACGGTGATAGTGAATTTGGAGGCCCCAAGAAGTGTCAAATAGTTGCATGCAATGCTCAGGCTTAGAGGATATTACAGAAAGTTCATCAAGGCTTATGCTCAATGTTGGTGAAATTATATGTGTTATAGTTTCCAACATTAAATTATCAATCTGGGGTCATAAGACTTAGAGGCACAAGCACAGGTAACGTAGGATCAGAGCATCTAACCTAGACTAGAGTAATAAATCAACTTGTTGTTTAAGTACAGAAACAAATCAAACACTATTTCTAGTAAAATCACTTCGACTTATAAAAATGCTAATTAAAGGATTCAAATTGTGTATAATAGAAAACACTCATTTATCTATTCTAATGTTGATCAAGACAAAACATGAATCACTAAGTCAAAAGGGCATAAATTTTAAATCTAAACTAAGCTAGTGAACTCGAAATATGAATTAAGCTAGTGAATGCGGAATTGGAATTAAGCTTTGGAGCTCTCTACTTTAATTCAATCAAAGAAAGACATTCAATGTACAAACTTCCTATTTCAAAACAACTAAAATAATTCCTAAGCAATCTAAATTAATGACATTCAAGGAAACTGAAATCTATTGTTAAGAAACCTATCAAATTTACCTCCTTATTTAATGGTGGAAAGAAACTCAAATGGAAATTCAACCTCTGTTTCTAATTATAATCACACTACTTGGAAAATCAAATCTTATGCTATTGTTTGAGCTAAATTACCTCATGCTACCATATTGAATTAACCTTGTCTTAAATAAAATCAAACCAAAGCAAATCACATTGTTCTTAAACCAAATATATCCTCACTAAATCTTAAATTAAATTGAAATGCTAGACATGAACTGCACACCCTAAAGTTAAATTACATTAATGTTGGAATAAAATCTCAATCTAAAGCTAGATCTTACTGCTCAATTCAATCCCAGAAACTAGAAATAAATCATACATTTAACTGGAATCACACAAATCTTTTTTTAAATGAAACTAGTCTACTCAACTAAATCACACTTGCCTCAAATAACTCTCACTTCTAGAAAGAAATCACACAGCCTAATCAACACTTCTTGGTCTCGAATATCACTGCTAGAAAGTAAATTTCACAATGAAAATGAAACCACTACGTTTAATTAAAATCACACTATTAATTGTCGGCTTTCGATCATGTTGTTACACTACTTTAAACTATGAATGGTGGAAAATAAACACACACAGCAATCACAACTTTATCTTAAATACACAACCTTGGATGGAGTCACAATGCTTTAAGCAACACATAGCTTGAAATATAAACAAAAATTATATCCTTCACATAACGCTACCACATACAATTGTGATTAGTACCAAATTGAAACTTCACTCATCCGATGAATCACAAGTTAATTGCTCAATGCATACAGGAAGAGATTCATTCAAAACCCTCACCATATCCTATGAACTAGTGCATGTAATTGTTATAACCAGAGACACATTCTACTCAAAGGATATTTTAATTGCAATTACAATGAACTCGACTCTTTTATGAGGAACGTAGCATAGCTTTGTGTTGGATATTCACACAAGATTTATATGATA
The DNA here is from genome assembly GCA_000404065.3 of Pinus taeda. Taxonomy (NCBI): domain Eukaryota; kingdom Viridiplantae; phylum Streptophyta; class Pinopsida; order Pinales; family Pinaceae; genus Pinus; species Pinus taeda. The sequence goes on from APFE031100062.1 coordinate 17,733, forward strand.
ATTGGCAATCTGTATATTCAGAACTATGATCCTTTTATGTATTAATGAATGCAATGTCGTAACAATTACAAACACTCCATAATTAAATCAAATACCTCACGCAATTGCACAAGAAACTTTATCAAATTCATGCATTGACTGAATAAAATACTAATGTTATAGAGCTTTCACACAACTATCTACCTAAGAACTAACAATGAAACTTGCTCTCAGATGATGGCAGGCCCTGCCACACCTGAGCAAGCTTAGACTACTTGCAGTAAAAAAAACGATTTAGAACATTCAAATGAAGAACTTATAGCAAACCATGACTTGGAATGATTTGTTTCAAACCATAGCCATGATATATTAACTGGAATAGAGTCTTCATTTACAAATCATAATGTTTGATCAGCGTCTTGACAACTTAATAATCAACACCAATTAACCCTTTGTTACCACTAATTAACTCCTTAGAGCACTGGCCTTTACAGGCAATAATTCATATAGAAAATAGCAGTAAGTCCATATATAGAAAACTCAAAAAATTAATACTAATCCAGGGTCTTTGATCTGATCCCAAATCAACATGATTTGCTTGAAACAAATGCATTCAACCAAATGCTATTATTAGCGCAATTCTGCTATGGAGAATCCTCATTATGGAAAACGTTGAGCTTGGCTTTAATCAAGATCTCCTTAGCTGTGCATATGCAACCTTCTAGAATTCATGAGGATGTGGAAGAAGTTTACCAGGTCATTAGATTTTTATTCAAACCGTAGCTGTGTCCGAAAATAGGCAAATCTGAATTTGACTGTTAAGTACAAATTTGGATATTTTATATAAATTGGCCTCAGAGAACTTCGTATATCTTCCAAACCGTAAGAGATTTTAGAAAAATGTTTTCAGCGTTAGTAAATTGGCTATACTGGGACAAAAACCCATGTGCCATATTTTCTTCATTCACCTTCACCTACACTGAAATCGAGGCAGAAGTTGGCATTTTGAAATTTATTACAGATTTGGGAAAATTTGTGAATTTCCTTCTAGAGACCCACATGAGTGATCTGGGTGAAATCCATGTTATGGAAAGGCATTAAAACAAAACTTTTATAGTAACCTCTCTAGGTTTCTCCGAAAGCATGTCGAAAGTGTCAAAGCCCCAAATTGATCATTTTTGTACTCTACTGGCTTGTAAAGAAACTCAACGATGGAACCCTGTGAAAAGATGAGCTTAGTGAAATTTTTATTAGTAAATCATGGCATAATCATATTTAATCATAGAAAAGCTAAGAAAACTAATGATATTCAACCACAAGACATAAAATGTGATTTGGCAGCAAGCTGATGGAATTAGTGTATGGAACGGGTTAAAGACCTAGGGTTTTAGGGTATGAATAGTGATATTGCATGATGAAAAAATGGGAATTTTCGAGGTCGTCATCCCCCCATGCCTGATATTTTTCATGTCCTCATGCAAACAAATACTTTGATTATATATAGGTTCTTATGGCATCATGGCTTTGGGCAGGGTTAGTTCTTGTGGACTAATGTTGTGTGAAGATTTGGGGTGTTGGTTCTTGTGGAGCAACACCATACTTATTTGACTTCCATAGTTTTAATTGTGAGAGAGATACAAATTTAGGATAAGAAATAGATATGGTAGGAGGAAATGATGAATGAGATGATAGGTGACAATGGAAATGGTGGATGAGATGAGGTGGTGATGCTGATAGTGGATGAGGTGAGGTGGTTGCATATGCTACTCTTGTGAGGCCAATGCTTATAGAATTTTTTATTTACAAAGGGAAGCAATGACTTCATCCTCTATTGGATACATTCAATTGACAATATGTGTGAATATATGAGGGGAAGACACTATAGTTATTGCTTTTCTTTTACATGAACCAATATACTTTTATTTTCATGATTATGACCTAATTAAAGTAGCATGCTTTTTATTATGAATGAGGAATTTGCAAATGAAAGGTATATGGAGAATGGAATACATGGTGGTTAATCATCAAAGCTTCCTTAAATCTCTAATTAATTAAATAATCTTAAGCCAACTTTACCTCAGGGTACCTTTACTGCTGATGTACTTGTTGTTGTAAGATGAAGTGGAAGATGAACCAGAACACGGATGAAAGTTGGAGTTAGAATGACTACTACTAATGTGTATATGGATCTGCTAAAGAAGGATGAACTAGAAATATTAAAGGAAGCCGAAAAATGAAGGTCCCCTTCTCCCCCATGCCTGAGGAGTTGTATGTCCCCAAACAAAGAAGGAATATGATTGTTGCAAATGATGATCAAGTTGTTATATGGAAACCTTTATTGAAACAAGATGACTGCTACAAGAAAAGGAAATGCTACTACAAATATCCACACTGCTGCAAATTGTACTGAGATCACAAAATCATATAGTCTCCAACCACTACACACCGTGTGCAATCCTGCTTGTGTGCATAAATGGTGTCGATGTCGAACATAAGCAAGAATCATTGGATTACCGACCTTGAGGAATTCGTTAACCAATGCGAGATATCCCACCTTTGATGTCAATGGGAATCAAGGCACTAGGTACATTCTACTAGCCATGTATATATTTGAGAAGTCAAATGGATTGCAGAATTCATCCACTAAGAAACATTAATGTATTTCCTTAGTAGATGACAAGGATACCTGCCATTAAGGCATGCAGGCTCACAGGTACCTTATCTAACCCTAACCTTAATCCCAGATAATGTGTTGATGTCGATGGGATAAGGCTTGTTGGCAAGTGGGCCTTAAGGAATCCCACATCAGCCAACACGAGTACAAACTTTATTGGGAACCTTGCCTGCTAGTTACCTGGTTTTCAAGCAAACTCCTTGTCCAATTGCACCAGACAATCTAGTTTTCACAAAAGGACTTATTTTTTCTCTTTATTATTTTCATTTATTTATTTACTAACTTTTTTACAATACTGGAGAAAATATGTCCTCCTTCAAGTGAAAGAGAACTTCCACTGAAGCCATGTGCGAATCAAGTACAAGGATATATTCATGCTCAGATTTAACATATAAAATTTACAGTGTAGCAGTTGCAAATTATATGATGCTAAGAGAGTGTGAAGAAGAGAATGATACCTTGCTGGAATACTGGTTTGGAACCAATGCTCGATGTAATCATAGTGGTATTGGTTCATTTCTTCATGTGGACAATGTTGCATGTTCGATCTCTAGTTTTAGGGGCTTCTCTCCAATAGATGTTGTCCATAAGTCCTCGGTTTCCTCTAAATATTGGAAAACATTATTATTGGAGGATTCTAGCTCTTCATGTGGTTTTGGCTCACGGAAATGAGGTTCTTCAATCACTTCTGGAGAGGTAGAAGGGTTCTTGAATGTTGTCAAGATCTGCTCTTCCTAAGAGGCAGAGACCCCAGCTACTAGTAGGATTTGAGATAACTCCTTCAAATTCTTAATCATCCTTGAATCATGTTTGCTAGTCTAGAAATCCCTGACTCCACACATGGATTAGTACTTGGAGGTTCTTACAGCACCCCAAAAATGCTTTGTCGTTTAAGCGGTTGAAATTTTTAATGAATAAAAATTGATTGCAATAAAACTCACCAAACTTGAACTCCTCGCTTACTTGGACAACCAAATTTTGGAGCGACCCAAACAACATCAGATGCATGCCTATTCACTCATGTCTTATCGTCATCTCTGCCCTTTGATTTCCCTGCAACTAAGATCACACAAAAACTTTTGAAAGAAACTATGCTTTGATCCCTTTAGCACCTCCCCGGCAACGATACCAAAAATGTTGGTGAAATTATGTGTTATAGTTTCCAACATTAAATTATCAATCTAGGGTCGTAAGACTTAGAGACACAAGCGCTGGTAATGCAGGATCGGAGCATCTAACCTAGACTAGAATAATAAATCAACTTGTTGTTTAAGTACAGAAACAAATCAAACACTATTTCTAGTAAAATCACTTTGACTTATAAAAATGCTAATTACGGGATTCAAATTATGTATAATAGAAAACACTCATTTATCTATTCTAATGTTGATCAAGACAAAACAGGAATCACTAAATCAAAAGGGCATAAAGATTAAATCTAAACTAAGCTAATGAACTCGAAGTATGAATTAAGCTAGTGAATGTGGAATTGGAATTAAGCTCTGGATCTCTCTACTTTAATTCAATCAAAGAAAGACATTCAATGTACAAACTTCCTATCTCAAAACAATTGAAATAATTCTGAAGCAATCTAAATTAATGAAATTCAAGGAAACTGAAATCTATTGTTAAGAAACCTATAAAATTGACCTCCTTATTTAATGGTGGAAAGAAACTCAAATGGAAATTCAACCTTTGTTTCTAATTATAATCACACTACTCGGAAAATCAAATCTTATGCTATTGTTTAAGCTAAATTACCTCATGCTACCATATTGAATTAACCTTGTCTTAAATAAAATCAAAGCAAAGCAAATCACATTGTTCTTAAACCAAATATCTCCTCACTCAATCTTAAACTAAATTGAAATGTTGGACATGAATTGCACACCCTAAATTAAATTACATTAATGATGGAATAAAATCTTAGTCTAAAGCTAGATCTCACTGCTCAATTCAATCCCAGAAACTAGAAATAAATCATACATTTAACTGGAATCATGCAAAGCTTTTTTTAAATGAAACTACTCTGCTCAACTAAATCACACTTGCCTCAAATAACTCTCACTTCTAGAAATAAATCACACAGCCTAATCAACACTTCTCGGTCTCGAATATCGCTGCTAGAAAGTAAATTTCACAATGAAAATGAAACCACTACGTTTAACTAAAATCACACTATTAACTGTCGGCTTTGGATCACGTTGTTACACTACTTTAGACTATGAATGCTGGAAAATAAACACACACAACAATCACAACTTGATCTTAAATACACAACCTTGGATGGAGTCACAATGCTTTAAGCAACACACAGTTTTCAATATAAACACAAATTATATCCTTCACACAATGCTACCACATACAATTGCAATTAGTACCAAATTGAAACTTCACTCATCCAACAAATCACAAGTTAACTGCTCAATGCATACAAGAAGAGATTCATTCAAAACCCTCACCATATCCTATGAGCTAGTGCATGTAATTGTTATAACCATAAACACATTCTGATCAAAGAATATTTTAATTGCAATTACAATGAACTCGACTCTTTTATGAGGAACAGAGCATAGCTCTGTGTTGGAGATTCATGCACGATATATATGATAATTGGCAATCTGTATATTCAGAACTATTGATCCTTTTATCTATTAATGAATGCAATGTTGTAACAATTACAAGCACTTCATAATTAAATTGAATACCTCCCACAATTACACAAGAAATTTTATTAAATTCATGCATTCGCTGAATAAAAGACTAATGTTATAGATCTTTCACGCAGCTATCTACCTAAGAACTAACAATGAAGCTTGCTCTCAGATGATGGCAGGCCCTACCACACCTGAGAAAACTTAGACTACTGGCAGTAAAAAAAAAAATGATTTAGAACATTCAAATGAAGAACTTACAGCAAACCATGACTTGGAACAATTTGGTTCAAACCATAGCCATGATATATTAACTGGAAAAAATTCTTCACTTACAAATCATAATGTTTGAACAGCAACTTGACAACTTAATAATCAACACCAATTAACCCTCTACTGCCACTAATTAACTTTGTTGCCACTAATTAACTCATTATAGCGCTGGCCTTTATAGGAAACAATTCATATACAAAAGAGTAGTAAGTCCATACATGGAAAACTCAGTAAATTAATACTAATCTAGGCTCTTTTATCTGATTCCAAATCAACGTGATTTGCTTGAAACAAATGCATTCAACCAACTACTATCATTAGCGTAATTCTGCTCTGGAGAATCCTCATTATGGAAAACATTGAGCTTGGCTTTAATCAATATCTCCTGAGTTGTGCATATGCAACCTTCTAGAAATCATGAGGACGTGGAAGAAGTTTACCAAGTCATTATATCTTTATCCAAACCGTAGTTGTGGCCGAAAATAGGGAAATTTGAATTTGACTGTTAAGTACAAATCTGGATATTTTATATAAATTGGCCTTAGAGAACTCTGCATATCATCCAAACCGTAAGGGAGTTTAGAAAATTGTTTCACGGTTAGTAAATTGGCTATACTGGAACAAAAACCCATGTTCCATATTTTCTTAATTCACCTTCACCTGAACAAAAATCGAAGTGGAAGTTGGAAGTTTGAAACTTATTGCATATTTGGGGAAATTTGTGAATTTCCTTCTAGAGACCCACATGAGTGACCTGGGTGCAATCCAGGTTATGGAAAGGTATTAAAACATTGTTTTTTATAATAATCTCTCTCAGTTTCTCCGGAAGCATGTCAAAAGTGTCAAAGCTCCAAATTGGTCATTTTCGTACTCTACTAGCTTGTAAAGAAACTCAACATTGGAACCCTGTGAAAAGATGAGCTTAGTGAAACCATCATTAATAAATCATGGCATAATCATCTTTAATCATAGAAAATCTAAGAAAACTAATGATAGTCAACCACAATACTTAAAATGTGATCTGGCGGCAAGTTGATGGAATTAGGGTATGGAATGGGTTAAAGACCTAGGGTTTTAGGGTATGAATGGTGATACTGCATGATGAAAACATGAGCATTTTCGAGGCCCATCACTCAAATTACCACACCCATGGACAAATTGTTGAAGAAGGACACTACATTCTATTGGGATGAAGAATGTCAATGTAGTTTGGACGTATTAAAAGAGAAGATGGTCGCTGCACCGATTTTGGTCTTCCCTGATTAGAAGAAGGAATTACATGTACATGTTGATGCCTCTTGCATTGCGTTGGGAGCAGTGCTAACACAAGCCAGTGAAGGAAAGATGGATCACCCTATAGCATTCACGAGTAGAAAATTATCGAAGGTCAAGAAGAATTACTCAACAACAGAATGCAAAGGATTGGCTATGGTGCATGTGCTTCAAAATTTCAGGCACTATCTGTTGTGCGGACATTTCAAAATGTACACAGATCATTCTGCCTTGAAATACCTATTCAATAAGTTTGTGTTAGGGAGGAAGATCTGTAGAAGGTTGTTGCTATTCTAGCAATATGAATTTGAGGTGATTGTGAAGCAAGCAAGGTTAAATGCAGGACCTGACCATATATCACAAAAAAATTTCTCGGGGCGCTGCCCCGAACCCCGTAGAGGGGGGCTACCCACCCCCCGGTTCACTACGTAGGTTAGTCGTGGAAAGAATATAACACAACCCAATAGGGATGGCACCGGAGGGGTATACGAGTCAGCAAAATAAGGAACTAGTAGTGTGCGTGGTGGATTTCTCAATGATTGCAAGATATTTGTATAAAATGGGAGTAGACGACATATTGTGACGATATGTGCCAGATTTTGAGTGGAATAGCGTCCTAGTTGAAGCTCATGGAGGGGCTGTGGGAGGACATTATGCAGGAAAGGCAGCAACGCAGAAGATTTTGTGCACAGGTTTATGGTGGCCTACGCTGCATAAAGATTCTAAAGAGTATTGTAGGGCATGCCATGCATGTCAATGAATGGGCATACCATCGCAGAGGGACGAGTTGACACTAAATCCTCAAGTATCATTGCAACGATTTGAAAAAAGGGCAATTGATTTCATTGGATTGATTCAGCCCCTAGGGAAGAAGACGAGTCTGTGCTATATCATCACCGCGATAGAGTATCTAACCAGATGGGCAGAGGCATAGTCGGTTAAGGATTGCATAGGGTCTACAATGGTGCAATTTTTGTTTGAGTATGTGTTAACTAGATTTGGCTACCCAGAAGTGTTGATGAGTGATCGGGGTAGACACTTCCTAAATGAGACAATCAACATGTTTTGACTAAGGAGTTCCAAGTCTATCATCAAAAGATCACACTGTATCATCCTTAGGCTAATGGAACAGTTAAGACCTTTAATAAAATATTGGAGAATGTGCTGATGAATATTTGTAACGCATAGCGGAATGACTGGGATGTGTGCATACCTACAATACTAAGGGCATACAGGACCACTTGTAAAAAGCTGACAAGACAGACACCTTTTAGATTGTTCTATGGTGTAGAAGTTGTGATGCCTATGGAATATATCGTGCCTATTCTACACATAGAAGCTTTCACAGGTATGGATGATCACGAAGCCTTAGAAGAATGACTCGTGCAGCTGATGGAGCTTGAAGAAGAAAGATTATTGGCTGGATTCCATCAGCAAGTACAAAAGGAACATGAAAAATCATGGCACGATCGACACATCAATCTACACACCTTCAAGGTAAATGATCTAGTATCATTTTATGATAGTAAGTTCACTAAGTTTCTAAGGAAATTTCAAATGCATTGGCTGGGTCCATATGTTATCAAAGAGATTACAGATGGAGGCGCAGTTCAGCTCGCGAAGCTGAATGGAGAACCTTTTCCGGGAAGGGTGAATGGAAGCTGATTGAAGCCATATACAGGGAATCCGGCTCAATGACTATATGACGGCAGGACAGTCTTAATGCTCCAGGAAGTTGCAAGGGAGCACGGGACTATAAACTACATTGCTATGATTGGAGGACTACGTGATAGGCGAACTATGCAAAAAAGGGTGAAGTTGTAGTAGAAGAAGTTGTGCGCAGGAAGATGCGTTATGGAGGGAGGTGTTGCAACACAGCCAGAAAGTGACCATTGGAGTCACTGTTCATGATTTGACAGCTAGAAGATGGTTAAGAGGAGTAAGCTAGTGGAATTTAAGGCCAAAATCTTTGAAGATCTCTCGCCAAAACAGCATTAATGATCTAATTTTGGGGGGAACGGTCAGATTTGAATTCAAAAACCGCTATAAATTATGTGTGTCAGTCCAACAAAGAAAACTTTGCACCCTTAGAGTTTTTGAGTTGTGTTGTCTGTTACTTATGAACCAATCGTTCTTCGAGGATTTGATCATGAGCCCTGCATTTGCCAATTTATCAGAGTTGAATCATAAATTCATCCTTGAAACCATGTTAGGACCAAGCCCTACTGAGACTGTGAGCACTAGGGGAGATGTCTTGTCTGAAGGAGCTGCTCCAGAGGTAGTGAGTGTGGAATCTCTGGCTCCTGTGCTTACGGCGCCGAGGTCACCTAGGCCGAAGCCTAACTCTGTTAGAGAAACCCAAAAGCCGAAGAAGGATAAACAAAAGAAGTCAGTGCCAGTCCGTGAATCACCCTAGAAACATTCTGAAACTAAAAACTAGAATAAAGACAAGCAACCCGAGAAGGTTGTTGACTTGGAGGCCGAGGAAGGACAGGGCACTGACATATATTTTGAGGGAATGGATCTCATTTCAAATTTGCCTAATTATATCCCTCTGCTCAAGGGGAAGGAAAAGGTCATCAAGGACACAAACTCGAATAAATTTGTCATCTCTATGCCCCTTCCCTTTGAAGGTCCATGCCTCGTGCAGATCCCCCTATTGAAAATGGAAGATTGGGACTTGGGATACCATGAGCAGTTCCCTCACCTAGCGACAGCCAATTATATGAAGTGTGTCTATTACCCAGACTTAGGTGTCACTGAGATAGAGACAGTGGAATGGATCTGTGGAGTAGAGAATTCAAGGTTGTTGAACCTGTTGTGGGTGCCCCATTATCACCACACCACTATCAACACAACTTGTGTGCATCAATTACTTACTCTGGTGCATGATGGGTGCTTATGGCTAGAAGGGCCTATACCCATCACTAACATGCTCATCCATAGGATCATGCACCTCCCACATGAGGATTTGAATCCGGCCAAGGAGTTTGGCAGAAAGGCAAGAGAAAAGGATTTGGCGAACAAGATGAAGAAGGAATTTTCCCTCATGAAAAAGTCGCGTGATACTCAATCACTTCCTTAAACGAGCCCACGGTGAAAATTTCCACACAAATCCTAGCGAGGAAGGTAATGAGGAAGTGTCATGCGGATGAAGTTTCAGCACCCATGGTTTCTCTAGCTGCACAATGCACGAAGGGTGTGCAGTTCAACTGGTCCAAGTACCTGTGCAATGAATTCCTTGTGAATTGTCGTGAGTTCTAGGATGAGACCAAGCATTCCACAATGCTTGGTTATTACTCTCCATTGTGTTGATTGCATGGGAGCTGTCAAAGGACAGCCATTTTCGTCCGTTGAAAAAATGATTGTCGGAGGCCATGCAGTTTGCCTTTGTATGGGCCACAAAGGACCTAGTGTGGATCACAGAAATAAAAATAATCTAGGTTTTGATGGAAGCAAGCATCAACATGGCCATCAACCAATGCCCAAGGTTGTCCCTGACCTTGTACGAGTAGTAGTTAGCTTATGCGACATTCAAGGTTGACTTCCACCGAGTCTACATTCAGGCATGGAAGGACCAACAACAGAAATGGTATGATATACCATATTTGCTCACAGATATAGACATCCAAGAGGTGATCAAGCGATGGGTAGCAGAGTGGCGCGCCCCCTCAAACTTGGATGTTAGAACTAGTAAGGGCGCGGGAATCTCGGAAACATAGAAAAGGAAGGATGCAGCCAAGCAGACTGCACAAAATTTGGTTGCGCAGCAAAAAAAGGAAGTTGCAGAGAAGGCTAGGATGGAGAAGGAGCGCACTGCTAAGGAGCAGGCTAAGCAAGAATAGCGCAAGTCAAAGAGAAGCGACAAGTCCCCTTTTCTCGCAACCAAGGAGGAAGAATAGTCTAAACAGGGCGGTGGAGGAGATGAGGGGAAGAGAACCTCGTTTCAGCTAAGGAAGCATGAACGGGAGCAGTGGGAAGGTCCCCAAAAAAAGCAAAAATCAGACAAGTCGCAGGTTGATCCTATGGTGTTGATGGAGGGAGATCTTGATGAGATCGGAAACAAAGTCTAGGATACTACAACTGAACTGCTACAACAGTTCGATCTATAGTATATGCAGACATTGGGGAGCATCTAGAAGGATCTGCATGAGCTGCATATCCAAACTAATAGGATACAGGTGGGCGAGGCTCAAGCGAGCGCAGCACCAGTGAGCCTCGCACCGGAGACAAGTCAGGTTGCAGAATTGGTAAGGACCTTGGACCTTCGAACAGTTTCTTTACCAAAATGGTCCCTACGTGTAGATTTGGCCGATAACCACATCATCTTGAGCACCCTAAAAAACATCAGGTTGAACATTGCAGTGCTCCCAAATGAGCTTCTCCATGCGCTACAGGCAGGGGTGATGGAGGAATTAGAGCTCGGGAGTAGTGCGCTCTCAATTTGATCAGTGACTACAGGGTGAACAATGAACAGATGTTCATCAAGAAAACATAGGCCTTGAAGGAAAAGGACACAATGCAGGCATAGAGTTCCAGGCTAGAGGCTGCAGTAGAAGAGGCTTGCAGAACAGTACCAGAGCTAGACATTCTAGAGGACGCACAACTGGAAGCTAGCTACAGGAGTGCACGAGGAAAAGGCAGAAGTTGGACGAGTTCAATTCAAGCTCAATATGAAAATCACGGATTTGCAGTTCAAATTACATCCTACGACTCCACTCGAGGTCAGGGAGCAGTGCGGGGCTGCCACCAAAGAATGGATGGCCACTTTGGATGTCGTAGTCGCTGCTTACTCGACCTTATTTGAGCAAGCTATGGAATTGGTGAAAACTTTGTAGGAAGACCCAAACCTGTAGATATTGAATACATAGTTTTGCAAGTTGTAGAAGCAATACGATGAGGTCAAGGCAACAGCGTGCTTAATTTCTCCAACACAACACCTCACCAAGTTGCAAGAGGGGAAGCAGCTCCTCGCACAGGTAGACGTTGCCTAGAAGAAGGAGGTTGTACTTAAGGCTAGGTTGGGACCTTGGTTAGAAGAAGCCTACCAAGTCACAACCAACATTCAGGAGAAGCTGACGGGCTTGCAGCAGACCCAGCAAATGATGAAGCTAGCCACGGAGGAACCAGCTACCGAACAGCTAGTAGAAGAAGTCAAGCAGGCAGCTACGTCGAGCGCTAACAAGGTTGCAGTCATGTCAGTGGAGCTGGGGGATCTTTGCAGCAAGATCATAGCACCAACCGACTGACTCGAGGGCGAGTCATGTCCTTTATGTTGGGGGCCTACTGGGATGGGGTCCCTTGGGTCTGTTTTGGGGTTAAAAACCCAAGGTTTTAGGTAAATTTTGGTAAAACGATGTAAAGTCTCTGTGATTTGTGGATGTGGAATGCATAGGTAATTAGGAGTAAAAGGAGTTTTAGCCCCTTGTCTATGTAAATTTTATTCGGTCTTAAGTTCCACCCTTGGTCCGTGAACCATGGGATTGTATAAATAGGTGTCTTAGAAATTCTAAGGCATGATAATCTGATGATGATGGATGCAATGGGTCGATAGAAGATAGCATAGAAAAATGAGTCATAAAGGAGGGAAAGGCTTTGCAGCTGAGTGCGCAGAGGCCTAGATTAGTGTCTGCAGCTCAGTGCATGGACCCCTGTAGCTGAGTGTGCAGGGTATTTTTGAGTCTGTAATTCCACATTGAAGATCAATAAAGAAGACTGTTGAAGAATCCTTATCTTTATCTGTTTACTTCTGTTATTTATGTTTGTGATATATGTTGTGATTGAACAAATTTCTTTATGAAATAATAATCTATTGATGTGCAACTCTATGGGATAAGTCTTAATAATTGTACGCAGTGTATGTTAAGTACTTTTGCGAAGATTATAATACATTATGTTATGTTTATTAAATTCTTAAGTAGATTTGCACGAGCCTAGATATAGGGTTATTTTATGGTGCACGTAAGTGGATGATCCATCTATTAAGGGTCAAAAAAGACCTATCATAGACCTTTGCGAAGGCCTAGAGTCCGTTTAAAGGAAGTGCAGTACTGAGCCCTAGCGGCTTATAGATCTGCACGAAGGCATATCTAGGGAAACAGAAGACATCACACTGATCTTTGGATGCGGAAACTTGGTTCCAGCATCCCCCCATATTGCTTCTAGTGAGACTTCAGCCTGCGCTACATGGGTTGACGTCGAAATGTCCAATAGTGTAGGGTTCTGTTTGGCACAATTAACTTTGAACCTGGGTCTTGACCCACTAAGCCAACAATTTCTTTTTGAGGCACCATCAAATTAAAGAGTCCATAAATTTAAATTTTGCATCCATTCTGCAAGCTCTTCCTGAGTTAATCTAAGGATCCAAGAGGGGTGAGGAGGAGGTATTTTCGAAGGGGAAAAGGAGGGAGGGGGACAAGCCCAAGGAGAGATCCAAGAATTTTTATCAGGGTCAAGAGAGGGTTCCATAGTTGGTATGTGAAATTCAAAATAAGATGATAGAGCTTTAAGAGCAGTGATTCTGGATGGAGGGCATGCAGTGTTGAAGATTGCCTTATTTCTTGATAACCATATGTGTCAGCATACATAATCAGGAAGAGTCGTCTAGCACTCTTTAAAGGTGCTTCTGGCCTTTAGGGAGCCCACATGAAAATTGGGCCAGGAGTCGAAGAACTGAAGGAGATCAACATGCTAACTAGTTCTAAGGAAAAGCGGACCTAGGGCCACTGACCAAAAAAATCTTGAAATCTGACAGCAAAGGAAGAGATGAGTGATGATTTCCTCATAATTTTCACAGAGAGGACATCTATAAGGACCAATGAAACCTCTTTTTTGGATATTCTCCACAATCGAGATTTTTTTATGAGCTAACAACCAACAGAAGAAATTCACCTTGGGGATCACATTGGTTTTCCAAATTTTATTCTAGATTTAGGACTTGGGGGGGATTTGGGCAATGAAAAGAAGGTGGGTGTATCCTACCTTGACCAATAATTTGGAGTTCTTCCACCCCCACCTATCCTCCATTGATTACGCTAGGGGGTGCATCCAATTAGCTTATTAATTAGGTAGTCTCTTGATGGGATCAAGTTTGTCGAGATATCTTCCATGTTCCACCCCTTCCAAAGACCCTGTCAATCCCAATTTGAAATTTGATCGAAATGGACCACCCCATTCTGCATCATGTGATCCCTGAGAAAGCTAAGAGTGGTATCCAAACACAAAGAGTGGAGTTCCGGGATCGAGTCTAATCAAATATTAATCGAATCTCCCTTACCCAGAATTTTACATAGATTATTCAAAATGAGATCCAAAGATGACCTCATTAGTTTCCAAATAGGAGAACCTTGAGTTGCTTCCATTCAATCTTCCCTATTGTTGTGTTGTTGTACATACTTTGCTCTCATTACTTGCACCCACCATTGATTAGGCTTCATTGTTAGGATCCAATAGACCTTGGCCCCCATTACCATATTGACCATGGCGAGGTCTCTTATGCCAAGCCCCCCATGTTGTGTTGCCGCTCGGATATTTTTACAGTTTACCAGGTGCATTTTATTATTTTTTTTCTTCCCTCCCTCCCAAATAAATTTCCTAATATAAATTCTAAGTTGATGCAAAACAAAATTAGGAGCCTGGAGGGCTGAGAATTGGTATAGATGGATGTCTAATAGCACTGATTTCACTAGAATAGTCCTCCCTGCATTATTAAGCCAAATTCCTCCCCAATTCACAATTTTGGATTTGATTTTGTCAAGGACTTTTTTCCAAGCATAGTGAGTTTCTCTTCTTAGGAAGATATGGACTCCTAAGTAGTTGAAATTTTTCCAATCCCTAACTGATTTGAATCCCATAATTTCTTCTATCTTTTTTTCTTTCTAGGGGGGCATATTGTAGGTGTAAATATGGCTTTTACTGTCGTTTTTGGCTCAACATGAGGCTCTGAGGAACTTATCTAAATTCCCTTTGAAGTGTCTGGCGATCACAACCGAAGTACCACCAAGCATAATGGTGTCATCCACAAACTGACCGTGATTGATACTTCTGATTCTCTCTTTATATCCAATCCCAGGAAGGAGGTGGGAGTCATGGTCTTTCTTTAATCTTCTACTCAACATGCCAGCCATAATTATGTATAGAAAAGGGGAGAGATGGCAGCCTTGGCACAACCCCATAGGGGCTTTAATGAAGCCTGCCACCCTACCACTGACCAAAGGGGTGATCCAAGGAGAAGAGGTACAAGGGGAAATCCACTTTATAAAAGTTTCATCAAACCCCAGCTTTTACAGCGCTTTCATTAAGAAACCATGTCTAACCTTGTCAAATGAATTCACCATGTCGATTTTTATTATCATTCCTTGATCCCCTCTTTTCCAACTCGAATCAATAGCCTCCTAAAACAATATTATATTATCAAAAATTTGACTCCCCAGCATATAGCCCCCTTTATTGACCAAGATCAAATGAGGCAGAAAATATTTGAGCTTGGAGGCAAGCAACTTTGAGATGATCTTATATGAGACATTGTAGAGGGAGATAGGGTGAAATCTAGAGAAGGAGGAGGGGTTGAACTCTTTATGGGTTAAAGCTAAGAAGGAAGTGTTAATTCCTCCCCCCATGATAAATTTCTTGAAGGAGTATCCTACCACATGACACAGGTCTATCCTTATCACTTCCTTGAAATTTTGGTAGAAGTTGGCTGAGAAACCATTAGAGCCTGGGGCCTTATCAAGTGATAAAGAGAAAATTGTTTATGTTTTTTCTCAAGTTGATTTTTTTTTGTCAGTCAAAATAGTTTCATTACTTCTTCAAAAAGATCTTGATTACAATCCATATGATCCTTGCTCTCCCAAATTCGTTCTAACTAGATTTGTTAGCCAGGAGAGAAATATGAATACAAAGAACGAATCGCCTCTCTTTTTACATGCATTCCATAGACAAAATAGCCAAATGGCCCAAAACACTAGAAAAACTAAAAAACTATCAGTAGAAATCATATCAAGGAGAGGAACGAGGAACATGACTAGTCATTGGATCTCTTGGAGGGTCATTCGCTTTGTGGATATGAAAATCGGTATGAGTCAATCTAGCTTCAATGACATATAACTACTCATCGGACCAGTGTTGGCTACAGCAAATGTAGATTAATCGGTCTATGATGTCATCCTAGCTTAATCAGATGTCATAGATGAAGGCAATTGTTTCATTATGATCCTCTTAGCATTTTTGATCAATAACATCAAGTGTCTTTGAGATGCCTCGCAAATTCTCTGCAATGGAGTCCAAGGTGGTCGACTGGTCCACCTAGCCTGGCGACTAGGCATAGGATTGGGTGACTTCACCCTCTGCACCTTCCCCCTTGTTTTCATCCTCATTCATGCCTACTGCATGATCTACCCTCCCCTCATGCTGGCCCCAAGTGCCCACCCCTCTATGCACCCTCCTGCATTGTCGCTGCATAGCCAGCTTGGAACCAAACCACCAAAGTTTCCATGCATGGACCACCCTTAAATTGTAGTCACGATACTTGACACCTTTAATCGTTCAAGAAAATTCACCAGGGTGAAGATCGCAATGTCCCTCCCCATACTCATCGCACTAGGCCTGAAACTATAATTTGCCTTCTTTCACAGAGGGGGAAGCACCCGGATGCCTGAAATATGAACCATCACAAATCTATCTCTCCAACCCCAAAAAAATAGATATTGCACCAAAGAAGTGCCCATCATCCCGTTGACTAGAGCCTACACAAACCAAGGTCCAAGTAGGTCGTAGCCCGCACACAACAGGGACCGAATAACCAAATTGAAAGCACAAGAAAGAAAACCCAGTGGATTATACCTGACATGACAACACACACTAGCCAAATTCTTGTGACTAGCACGAAGTTGCCACCCCCAATTGCTCTCATCCCTATCTTCCCTCTGATGCATGGCCTCCTCTTCTCTCTCTCGAGAGTCCCAAAACGTGCAAGATTTCATGCACATAGGATACTCTCTACCAGCATGCCCACCCTTGCCACTACCTTGCAAGATGGCGCTGACAAGCTTAGTGAGTGTTATCACAAAACCTAACCCTGACAGGCTGTTGATCAGGTAGACCTTGAGTAACTATTTCAAACCAACTTTTGGTTGAGGCTTAGCCTCCTCAACTTGAGAGGGCTCTCTCACTAGGTTAAAAATTTTGATAATGGATTAGATGGATAACTTTATGAAACAAATGAAGGAGTGTAAATGGTTGAAACACAGTAAATAAACATCCATTGGGCTTATGGAGTCAGAAAATGATTAGTATAACAACAATATCAGCTAAACATGGAAGTCAGGGCATCAAAAGTTCAATATATCAATTAACACATAGAAACATGTAGGAAACACAGTCTACAAATGCATGAAGGAATTTATAGCATTGCCAATGAGTTCTAAGTATCATACATTCATACTACTGCAAATAAGGAAATGAGGACAAACATAAAACAAGCCACCATTGAACTCTTTCTGAATCCTGAAAAGTAAAGCCAAAGTCTGTATTCATAAAAACATAATCTTCTACAATGACACAATATGAGTGTTTTCTCTGAAAATTTTCAACCCCTGGTGCATTACCACTCTTGTCATATATAGAGTTTCTTTACAAGCTTCAATTCCTTCCTCCAACAAGAGGGGAATTCGAATTTCTCTAGACCTGACACCTATCAAACTTTAAACAAACTATTAATTACAACCGACTGTAAACTAACAATCTTAGAGACCTATTTGACTAGGAATGTAACTCCTTAACTATGCTGGCAACAACCTTATCTATGAAAAAAAAGTTGTTTTTGACATTTGTCCCTCTTCATATTTGGCTTGAGTGATGACTTTAAAATTCATGCTGGCCTTTGATTGCTTGTCCTTTAACTGTCCCTGGATAATAGGAAAACTGCCCCTGTTTTTCCTGCTTTGGTCTCCAAAGTGGTTCCTCGAATTATGTTACCCATCTTATCCTTTTAATAGCATGTGATGCCTTGAATTAGACCAAAGGTCCTGATCCTATACTCATGCTAAGACAAAACCCCTTAGATGCTGGTTGAAGCATGACAACTGTCTGGGCTACAAAATGACTGTTGTTGTCATAGCGTAGAGTTTAGAGTTATCAGATGCTTCTCATTCTTTGAATTTTCCTTTGTTTAGTGTTCAAAACTTCTGAGG
Organism: Pinus taeda; assembly: GCA_000404065.3. NCBI lineage: Eukaryota > Viridiplantae > Streptophyta > Pinopsida > Pinales > Pinaceae > Pinus > Pinus taeda. The sequence continues at coordinate 35,774 of APFE031100062.1, forward strand.
TGACCCCTTTGTATCTTCTGCAACAACAGTCTTTCATAATGGTTCCTCCCTTTCATTTCAAAATTGATTCAAAAAACAAAATTGGCAGCTTTAGTAGTTTTGTAGCACACTACAAAATTGTTGTGCATTATATGTCATTTTTAGCACTGTTGTGTGATTCAAGAACACAGTTTTTGTCATTTTTTTGGGATTTTTTTCGATGGCTTATCCACAAGCTATGAGCCAAAAAATCTAACATTATCTATCCAAAATAACCTTCAATCTTCAAAAGGTAATCTTCACATCAAAATTGTCCCAAAAATGGTTCACTTATTGTCTGCTTCATTTATGTTGAGGTTGTTCTTCCAGTTCATTCAGTTGAATCTTCAAATCCTCGATCTGTTTTCATCATTCGGATTCCAGTTCTTAATTTTTCATTGACCCTTCTGATACATCTTGCCTCTTTTATTGCAGGGACCGTCCAAGTGAAATATTGGGCATGACATCTAACTACTTCAGGTATTGAAACTGTTTTATCTCCCACAAAGCCTCCATTTTGTTGAAATTGGCTTCCTTAACTACATGTTTCCTTGCTTTTTTTCTAAGTTTGGTAATCTCAAGATTGGCAAGCTTCAATTTCTTTTTTACCTCTTCAAAATCATCTTCCTCCTGCTGAGTGATAATTGCCTTACCTCTGTCATCTTTGTGCAGTTGTGATGATGTTTCTGATGGAACCACAGTTTATTCATGTAATCCTGCTACCTCCCATGTCTCACTTGCTTTTGGATGTGCCTCTTATATCCTTCTTGAATGCCTTATCACCTCTCTTCTCGACTTGAACACAGACTCTGAGACCTGGTCATCAAATTGAAGTTTTTTGGAAGATTTAACTCTTTTGGTTTTGTTCTTGTTGGCTTCAAGTAGCTCTGATTGGACCAAAGGAGTCTCTTCTATGTTGATGGCGTGGAGGAGATCGTTCAAACTTCCCTTTGAAGCTCGGTTTTCATCAGCAATCACAGTCTTCCCCTTCTTCTTGGCTAATTGACTTCTTGTTACTCTTCTTTGGACAGTTTTATCAACAGATTGCTCTTGTACCACCTCATTAATCTGAACCTTTTTCCTCTATGACTAGTGAGGGGTGTCTTGGACTGCTAGTGGTGTCATAGGCTCCTTCACCTGCTTTCTGGCTTTCAATTTCACAAATATTCTTGATCTTGTTTCCTCCTAATGACTTACTGTTGGTGCAGAAATCTCCTTAGCCTTAAGGCTAAGTCCTGTTTCAATTTTAAAGCCTGTCATAAACAAGAAAGCAGAACATTATCTTCCAATATTCAGAAGTTCATGTAAAACAATCAACTTCATCAACCCATGATGGAATAAGGAGGTCTCACAAGCTTCTTTATTTAATTGAACCTTATCAGACATTTTTCCTAAGCTACGAAACAGATAAAAAGGTAAATCAAGAGATATCTTTCCAGTGAAATGTAAGAGGAGCTTAAAATGGTACAAGTACACCTTATGATATCTTCCCTCACAGGTAAAATATCTCTGGTTGCATGCCCTCAGGTTGGCATATGAATCCTATACATAGCTTTTGGGCACTAATTTGGTTAAGTCTGAGCCTATGAATTCTGGCTTCAAAAATTCTTGGCAGAGTGCCATTTCAAATTTAAAGTTCTTAAACCATCTTTCCTGGCCTCTTGGTGTAATATCCCTCCCCTTAATAATAAATAATAAATAATAATAAATCACTTAATAATAAAAATAATCAATCATAAATGATATTAAAATATATATATATAAAAATAATAAATAAAAATAAATGATAATAATAAAAATAAAAATTGTTATTCTCTAAATAAGAATAAATAGAAATAAAACAAGAAAAAGAAGAAAATAAAACAAGAAAGCTAAAGAAAAGAAAAGAAATAAAACAAGAAAACTAAAAAAATCAAAACAAAAGTAAAGAAAGCTAAAAATCAAAGTCGCATGTAGACACATGGAGTGTGTGCATGTGGTTCCCCATCCACTGTTTGCTCTATTTATTAGAGGTGAGGAGGATGGGAGGCATTCCATCTTTCTAAGTTTCTATCTTTCATTCTCTTGGGAGAATGGTGTTATAATACTTAGGAGTCACTGGCAGTAGTACGTTGATTGGGGGCTCGGGGGTGGCTAGTTGTAACAAACCCTTGCACAATTGAGCCTATAGTTGGGTGGAGAGTCGTCCCCAAAACCTTGTTGTCATCTGGCAGAATTCGATCACAGGTAATATATGTATGTGCTTATTTGTTTGATTATGATTTTAATTAACCTTATATTTACTTTGTACAGTTACACTTGGTATCTCGGTGACTGCAGATATGACCTCAGGAGAGATTGGAATTTCTAGCACTCCAACTCTTGAATTCAAACCAGTGAAATTGAAAGCAAAATGTTTAGTTACTTGAACATGACCACCTTGAAGTTTTTCGCAGAATCTCCAACAACCCACCTATTTGAATGCATGTTCAACCTCCCTGCTTCTCATGAGCACATCCAAACCTTCAGGCTCAGCTCTAAGACACCGACCTAATCTGTGATTTTTCCTTTCTTTAGACATGTCTATGAAATCCCTACAAGGAAACTTGAAGATAAACCTACACTATATCGGTTTGAACACTGCCTCACTTGAGTTTGAAATTGAGAACTACCTCGCTTGAGCTTTGGAAAATTATGATGAGTGTTGTCCTTAAGTCTGCCAATTGTCTTCTTATGCATGAAAGGAACACAAGAAAGCCAAGACTAACTCACCTCACCTCACTTTTTGAAATTTGAAAGAATGCGTTCAAGACATCTAATGAACCTAATGATGAGGATGAATGGTTGCATGTGATAGGCATGGTTCAAGGACTGACACATGATGATGAAACATTAATGGATTTTGATGGAAAAGACAGCTAGACAAGATCTGGCATGAATCCTCGATTTCGTAGCGCAGCCAGTGCAAATTCTGGGTTTTGCGCTACGAAATCTCCTAGTTACGAATCCCTATTTTCGTAGCACACAGTGTATTTTTATGATTTTGCGCTAAGAAAACTCCTAGTTGGTTTCATAGCGCATACCAACTTTATGATGCAAGAGCATCCAACTAGGGGCGCCATGACTGGGTGTTGGTCTCAGCTGAGGAGGAGAGGTCATCAACAATTTGAATTTCGTTTGTGTTTTTTAATTAATGATAGTCTTAGGAATCTATTTTATGTTTTGTTTTGTCTGTTAAAGAGTAGTTAAGTATAGTATAGTTAGGGATAGTACAGGTAGTAAGAAACGGTTGCAGACACTTGGCTGTCTGGTCTTTTGTGAAATTTAATTTACTAGTTGTTTACTTTAGATAAGAAAATAACAAAATAACAGGAAAGAAAATATTGTCATTGTATGTTACAGAAAGAAAAGATCAAATAGCAAGATAGTTAATAACTAAATAACCAAACAAGCAACTACCAATAGTTTGCTAACTGTATTACAAGAAATTATAAAATAATTGTACACAGCAAGGACAGGGTTCGTTCTTTTCGAAAGCAGAGAATAATAATACAAATAGAGACATTTTTCTTCACATTCTATTTTTTCCTGAATCCATCTGAATTGATATTTTATCTCCTATAATCTATTTTCTTTTACATGCAATGTTAGAAAAGACAGAGAACTGTCGAATTCCTTCCTGAACAGAATCACGTTCCCAAAAGCAAAGTCTAGCAGAAGCAAAAGTAAAGCCGAGACATAGACATACGAATTGAAGACAAGCATATAGGCCTGTGCACACTAAAGAAACTACAGAGATGCAAACCTACAGTAAAGTATTACCAACGATACAATTCCAGCATCGAATATACACAAGAGGTAACTCTATACACGAACAAATCCAATTTTATTTCATTAACATTTCACAAACATTATTATAGTCCACATCGTGGCATCAAACACGGAAATACAAGTCCACAGTCAACAGTTACGAGGGTGTGGAAACCCTTCTTCATAAACAAGGTAATAGAGTGAGGGTTAGGGTTTCAAACCCTTAATAAAGTTCTATACAACCATGGCCAAAGCCATACTATTCAATTAACGGACCAAGAAACTAGACTTGTTCACAAATCGAATGCATTGCAAACGAACAGGCCGAGCAAAATAATAACACAACCAGAAACCCTTCGACAGATAGAGTCATCAAGGAAAGATCCTATCGGGTCTATCCCAAGAAGGAGTCGAGGGTTACGCTCACAGGAGACCAAGAACCTGCAAGAGAAACATGAATAGGCATTAGCATGAGGGTTTGAGAACCGAACAACAAATGTGAAAGTTAATGAAAGGGAAACAGCTTGTAGAACAACTCACCCTTCGACGGCATAACTGAACTAGAACAATTACCATAGAACGCGTCCATTGCTAAACCAGAACCCTGCTAGCAAGGAGTCGAGTTCGTTAGCACAAAGAAGAGTTGGAAACATAACTTGTAGCAAAGAGAGATAACCTACCTTGCAGGGAGAAACAGTCGCAGATGGAAGGGTCCTGCTAAGGCCACATCCTGAGCACAAACAAATGCATACCCATTAACAAATAATGTAAGCAAGCGAGTGGCAACAGAACTGTAATGTAAAGTCAAGGACCAGAGAGTAACCAGAAAGAAACAGTAACAATGAGCCCCCAAAAACATAAGAAAATCTCGCATAGTTTGACCAGAAACTAATGGAATCGAGCCAGCAAGGCCATGAACTAGAGGAAAATCAATATCAATGTACAGTTGAAACTTACCAACGAAATCCACAGTTAATGCAGGTAGAGATAGTTGTCGAACAGAGCCTTACCCTTGCGAAGTTGCAGAGCTCACAAACAACAGAACAAGCAAAAAATGACTGGGAGAACCTAACCCCCAAAGATTTAGCCAAACGCGAGATAGAAGCCTGAGGTCTGGACACTTGTCCTCTTGGCGTACCAAAGCATTAAAAACGACAATAAAGTTCCAACCTAAATATCGCCCTAACACTGATTAGTGATATCATTACTCTTAAATCATTGTAATCAACAGCTGTCTAATTAAAGTGTGATTAGCAACTAATTGTAAGCCAAAACATTTGTCATTAATTATACTGGACATACATTATTAAGGTTTGTACAATGTGTTGTGGGCTAGTCCCATCATAGTTGTATTAAAGCAAGTTTTGGTATTGGCTTGAGAAATGGAGGTAGGAAGGCGAGGTCATGGAAGAGGTGTTCGAAGGATAGCAGAGAAAGGATTGAGAGAGGAGACTAGGATCCTTACTGCGCATTTGGAGGTAGTTGAAGCAGGGAGAAGAAGGGATCCAGAGATAGGTGATGATAGCGAAGAGGAAGCTGTAGCGACAACAGATGGATCAGATGGAGAAGGCCTGGAAATGAGGCAGTTGAGGTCAGTCTTATTAGCAAGCAGCAAACCCAAACCAGAAATCTGAAATTATGATGGCATTTTGTCCACAGAGGTTATGTTGGACTGGATCAGCGAGCTGGATAAGTATTTTAAGTGTGAAGAGGTCAGTGAAGACCGTAGAGTTAAGTTCACTGCGACAAAGTTGAAGGGACACGCAGCCCTATGGTGGGATAGTGTCCAAACAGAGAGAAGGAGGTTGAACAAGTTGCTGATCAAGAATTGGTAAAGGATGGTAGCCAAGTTGAAAGGTAGATTTCTGCCTAAGGATTACCAGATTACACAACACAGGCAAGTGCAGAATCTGAAATAGAAGGGGATGACAGTAAGGGAGTACACTGAGGAGTTTTATCGAGTGAACTTAAGGGCTGGTTATACAGAGGGCACCCCGGAGAAGACAACCAGGTATGTAAATGGTTTAAGGTTAGAAATCTTAGATGAAATTAGTATTCTTTCTCTAAAAAACATTGAAGAAGCATATCAGAGAGCTATGAAAGCAGAGGAGAAAATTACTAGAAAACAAAATGCCAGGAGAGGATGAGGAACTAGCAGAGGAAGAAGCCAGTCATATGGCAGAGGGTGAACTGGTAGCAGTAATGAGGAAGGCAGCAGTTCTAAAGCTTTCGGAACAGCAGAAAAAGGTGACAACATGAGAGGTGGTAGGCCATATCAGCGAGGCAGGAGAAATGGCTGAGGCAAAGGAGCTGGTTATCAACGTTACAGGTGTCACAAGTGGGGACACAGATCATTTGAGTGTCCTGAGGCAAACCAAGCCGAAAAGAGGGGTGCGTATGCCACACAACCAGAAGAAGCAGAGGCACCTCCCCAAGAAGCAAAAAATGCTCCAAAAATAGGGGTATCCCTAGTTTTGAACAAGGTGTTGTTGAAACCAGCCAAAGAGATAACTGAACAAACTCATCGGAAAGCTTTGTTTCGGATGGTTTGTAAGTCACATGGTAAGTGTTGTAAGTTGATTATTGATAGTGGAAGTATAGATAATTTGGTGGCCACAGAGATGGTGGAAAAGTTGTGGTTAAAGCGGTTGAAACATGCCACCCCTTACAAAGTCTCATGGCTACAAAAAGGCCATCAGTTGCTGGTAGATGAGCAATGTGAAGTGGAGTTTCATATCGGCAAATATAAGGATAAGGTCATTTGTGACATAATGCTGATGGATGTATGTCACATACTGCTAGGTAGGCCATGGCAGTATGACAGGAAGGTGGTACATGACGGAAAGACAAATTGTTACAAGTTTGTCAAAGATGGGATCAAGCATATGCTTTGCCCATCAAAGATGAAGAGACAGCGGGAACAGATGAGACAAGAGCATTGTTAGTAAGTGGAAAATAGTTTCTAAAACAAGTTGAGGACAATGAGGTAAGCTATGTTGTTGTAAGAAGACCAAAGACGATACTGCTACACATAGAGGTGTCAGATTTGCCCACAGAAATCCAACAGATGTTGCAGGAGTTTATCGATATAGTGGTGGATGACTTGCCAAATAAACTGCCCCCCAAAAGAAGCATGAGTCATCATATTGACTTTATACCTGGAGCAAATAAGGCAGCATATCAAATGATCCCCAAAGACAATGAGGAGATTAGAAAGTAGGTGAAAGAACGGTTAGACAAAGGGTTGATAAGAGAGAGTTTGAGCCCTTGCGCAATTCCAACAGTTCTCGCTCCCAAGAAAGGAGGAGAATGGCGGATGTGCACAAACTCGAGGGCCATCAACAAAATCACCATCCGGTACAGGTTTCCACTGCCACATATGGACGACATGATGGATTGCCTAAGTAGGGTAGCATATTTTTCTAAGATAGATTTAAAGAGTGGGTATCATCAGATTTGAATTCGAGAGGGGGATGAGTGGAAGACAACCTTCAAGACCAACAAGGGACTGTATGAGTGGCTGCTTATGCCATTCGAACTGAGCAATGCACCCAATACCTTTATGTGGTTAATGAATGAAACGCTGAAAGAATACATCGGGAAGTTTGTGATAGTGTACCTAGATGAAATATTAATTTTCAGCAAGACAAGGGTGGAACACTTTCGACATGTTCGAAAAGTGCTGGAAAGCTACAGCAGAATAAGTTGTTGATAAATTTGAAAAAGTGTACTTTTCTACAAAAAGATTTGGTTTATTTGGGCTTCGTAATAGCAAAAAATGAGCTGAAGATGGATCCGGAGAAGATTGCAGCAATAGTCAATTAGCCATCCCCGAAAAGCTTATTTGAGGTATGTATTTTTCATGGATTGGCGAGTTTTTACCAAAAATTCATAAGAAATTTTAGTGAAATCTGCGCACCTATGTTGGACATTATCAAAAAGGCCAGTCGACCTTTTCAATGAATTGATGCAGCAGAGAGGAGTTTTCAGCTACTAAAGAAGAAAATCAAAGAGAGACCGATCCTGAGATTGCCAGATTTTAAAAATCTTTTTTAGGTTCGCTGTGATGCAAGCGGTACGACTATTGGAGCTGTACTTCGCCAGGAGGATAAACCTGTTGCATTTTTCAGCGAGAAGTTGAATGAAAGCAGGTAGAAATATTCATCCTACGACAAGGAATTCTATGTTCCGTCCAAGCACTGAAGCATTGGAGACACTATTTGTTGGGGAATGAATTTGTTTTGTTCTCGGATATTTCTGCACTGTAGTATGTGATGCAACAGACCAAGCTGAATCACAAACATGCCAAGTGGGTGGAATATTTGCAAAGTTTCACCTTTGTGTTGAAACACATCAGCGGGCAGGCCAACAAGGTGGCGGATGCATTGAGTAGGAGGGACTTATTATTGCAGGAGAGTACTGTACAAGTGTTGGGTTTTGAGCACTTGAAAGATTTATATCAGACTGACATAGATTTTAAGGAGGGCTACGAGGCATGTCAGAACCCTTTGGTGAGAGATAATAGTCCAAGGTTGGACTATAATTTGCAAGAGAAATTGTTGTTTAGAGGAGGACAGTTATGAATTCCTAACTACTCGATGGGAGAGAATATTATTCGGTAAAGCAGAGTGGAGGTCGAGCCGGACATTTCAGCATAGACAAGACACTAGAGTAGCTCAGCCATTTTAACTTTTGGCCAAAAATGCGAAGGGATGTACAGCGATTCATGACCAGATGTAAAGTGTGCCAGTTAGCAAAAGGTCACAGTCAAAATACGAGACTGTCTACACCATTGCCTGTTCCAAGTAGACTGTGGGACTCAGTCAACTTGGACTTCGTCTTGGGTCTACCAAGGACACAGTGGAGTTATGACTCGGTGATGGTAGTAGTGGATAGGCTCTTAAAGATGGCGCATTTCATCCCTTACAGAAAAACCAACGATGCCACTCACATGGCCCACTTGTTCATAGATTATCAGGCTACATGGTTTGCCTAAGTCTATTCTCTCTGACAGGGACATGAAGTTCACAGGGCACTTTTGGTGCACCCTATGGAAGAAGATGGACACACAGTTGAGTTACAGCTCTGCTTATCACCCGCAGACCGACGGGAAAACAGAGGTGTTAAACAGAAGCCTATGGAACCTGCTACGAAGCTTGATTGGTGAGAATTTGCGGATGTGCAATCGAGTACTTGCCCAGGCAGAGTTTGCTTATAATGAATCACCCAATCACAACACGGGATGCAGACCTTTTTAGATCTTGTACGGAACACATCCTCACGGAGTGCATGAGTTGCGAGATCTTGGACAACAAGAAAGGTGAAGTGCAAATGGGGAAGATTTCGCTAACGCAATGAGAGATTTGCATGAGCAGGTGAAAATTAAATTGCAGGACAGCAACCAAAAATATAAATAGCAAGAAGACTTGAAACAAAGGGAAGTACATTTTAATGTGGGAGATGAAGTCCTCACACATTTGCGCAAGGAATGCTTCCCTAGAGGTGCATACAACAAGCTGAAGTACAAGAAGATAAGTCCCTGCAAAGTTCTCCGGAAATTTTCAGTGAATGCTTATGAGATACAACTACCACTAGGGATAGGCATTTCGCCCATCTTCAATGTAGAAGACCTATTTCCCTACACTGTTGACCCAAAAGAAGAAGACAAAACCATATGGCCTACACGGGACACCCATGATGGAAGTGAAACTTGGATGAGACAAATTCCTTACGTTCAGCCTCTAGAGGTCGAGAGGATCCTCGACACTCAGATGGATAAGCGAATTCGGAAAAAGGAGTATCTGCAATACCTGGTCAAGTGGAAGAACCATCCTATTGAGGACAGTTCGTGGCTTGACGCCAAGTAGATAGAGAAAACGGGTCATTCGGTCGAGAAGCTCATGGACCGGAGTCATGAATTTTTCTTACGCCAAGAGCCTAATGCAAGAGCATCCAGCTAGGGCGCCATGACCGGGTGTTGGTCTCAGTTGAGGAGGAGAGGTCATCAACAATTTGAATTTCATTTGTGTTTTTAATTAAAGACAGTCTTCAGAATCTGTTTTATGTTTTCTTTTGTCTATTAAAGAGTAGTTAAGTATAGTACAGTTAGGGATAGTACAGGTAGGAAGAAATGGTTGCAGACACTTGGTTGTCTGGTCTTTTGTTAAATTTAATTTACTAGTTGTTTACTTTAGATAAGAAAATAAAAAAAATAACAGGAAAGAAAATATTTTCATTGTATGTTACAGAACGAAAAGATCAAATAGCAAGATAGTTAATAACTACATAACCAAACAAGAAACTGCCAACGGTTTGCTAACTGTATTGCAGGAAATTATAAAATAATTGTATACAGCAAGGACAGGGTTCATTCTTTTCGGAAGCAGAGAATAATAATACAAACAGATACATTTTTCTTCACATTCTATTTTTTTCTAAATCCATCTTAATTGATATTGTATCCCCTATAATCTATTTTCTTTTACATGCAATGTTAGAACAGATAGAGAAATATTGAATTCCTTCCTGAACAGAAGCACGTTCCCAAAAGCAAAGTCCAGTAGAAGCAAAAGTAAAGCCGAGACATAGACATACAAATTGAAACTAAAGAAACGCCAACCTACAATAAAGTATTTCCAACGATAGAGTTCCAGTATCAAATATACACAAGAGGTAACTCTGTACATGAACAAATCCAATTTTCTTTCATTAACATTTCACAAATATTATTACAGTCCACATCGTGGCATCAAACACGGAAATACAAGTCTACGGTCAATAGTTATGAGGGTGTGGAAAACCTTCTTCAGAAACAGGGTAATAGAGCGAGGGTTAGGGTTTCAAACCCTTACTAAAGTTCTATACAACAACGGCCAAAGCCATACTATTCAATTAATGGACCAAGAAACTAGACTTGTTCACAAATCAAATGCATTGCAAATGAACAGGCCGAGCAAAATAATAACACAACCAGAAACCCTTCGACAGACAGAGTCACCAATGAAAGACCAGGTCTATCCGAAGAAGGAGCCGAGGGTTACGCTCACGGGAGACCAAGAACTTGCAAGAGAAACATGAACGGACGTTAGCATGAGGGTTTGAGAACCGAACAGCAAATGTGAAAGTTAATGAAAGGGAAACAGCTTGTAGAAGAACTCACCCTTCGACGGCATAACTAAACCAGAAAAATTACCATAGAACGCGGCCATTACTAAACTAGAACCTTGCTAGCAAGGAGCCGAGTCCATTAGCACAAAGAAGAGTTTGAAACATAACTTGTAGCAGAAAGAGATAACCTACCTTGCCGAAAGAAACAGTCGTGGATGGAAGGGTCCTACTAAGGCCGTGTCCTGAGCACAAACAAATGAATACCCATTAACAAATAATGTAAGCAAGCGAGTGGCAACGGAACTGTAATGTAAAGTCAATGACCAGAGAGTAACCAGAAAGAAACAGTAACAACGAGCACCCAAAAATATAAGAAAACCTCGCACAGTTCGACCAAAAACTAGCAGAATTGAGCCAACAAGGGCATGAACCAAAGAAAAAGCAATATCAATGTACATCTGAAACTTACCAATGAAAGCCACAGCTAACGCAGGTAGAGATAGTTGTCGAATAGAGCCTTACCCTCACGAAGTTGCAGAGCTCACAAACAACAGAACAAGTGGAAAATGACTAGGAGAACTTAACCCCCAAGGGTTTATCCAAACGCGGGATAGAAGCCTGAGGTCTGGACAATTGTCCTCTCAGTGTACCAAAGCATTAAAAACGACAATAAAGTTCCAACCTAAATATCTGCCCTAACACTGATTAGTGATATCATTACTCATAAATCATTGTAATCAACAGTTGTCTAATTAAAGTGTGATTAGCAACTAATTGTAAGCCAAAACATTTGTTGTTAATTATATTGGACGGACATTATTAAGGTTTGTACAGCGTGTTGTGGGCTGGTCCCATCACTTTAAAACAATCTTGACACATGACACCTATGAACCAATGTGGGACTAATGATAGTTAAAACGAGATTTTTGACCTTATTTAACAATGGGAACAAGACTCTATCCTATGTTTTAGACTCCCTAAACAAAACAATAGAAATGACTTGACCAAGACTGACTTACAACTTTGAAACCATACAAGTTGTCCAATTTTTTTTTTTTATAGTGATAACAGTGAGCATGTATAGGTGACACACCTGCACATGCTCAACCCAAGTAATATCGCTCACCTTCCCTCCCATACCATAGCATTGAATGAATCCGCAAACACCATCTTGCATGAATATATCATGAGGTTTCTTCTTGAAGGGTCTATCCTAACACAGCCACTTAGTGAGGCTATCTTGTCTCTCATCTAATCGCATCATCTATCTCAAATTCATATGCCTTGAAACACCTGCCATACCCCACGCTCACCCACCCCCATTGGGGTTCTCAAGTTGATATTAAAATAAATTAGTTAACATGGATATTAAAATGGTTTATTTACTTATCCAATTGAAATGTGAAAATATAAATAATATCAACTTTATTTGGTTTTTTGTTTTAATTACTATAAAATAATTTTAAAAGTTGATATGCAATTATCTTATTTCATATGGACGTGGAAATATTTTATCTATAAATATTTTTACCATATCTCCTTTGAATTGGGTTGTAATATCAACAGTTAGAGCGGTACTACGTTTTATAATAGTTTTAAGTAAAGAAAAGTAAATATGTATATTTTTTATTTATTTTGATTATAGCCAACTTATTTTTTAATTTAAACAATATTATATTTTTATTTTAAAAGAGACATGTGTCAACTCCATGTTGAGCACCAACAGAATTAGACATCACCCTCATCCTAGGAAATAGAACTAGTATAAATCCATCTTAACCATGATCTAGTAAGAGTTGAGAGGGATCAAATCTCTTATGGTGCAAAACCTTTTTATAGTGAAAAACTTTAAAAAAAAATGCACATCCAAATATTGCATCCCTCTAGGGACTTATGATGGTTAAGATACTTCTCTCTCTCTCTCTCTCTGTCTCTCTTCCTTCTCTTCTCTATATATAATATATATACTATATATAATATATTAATATAATATATATATTTGTATATTTTGAATGCATCATGGATTCCGTCCGTTGAAAAATATCATGAATAGACGGAATAAAATAGCTTAAACATGCAATTCCAACAATATTTGCTCCATTCAAAATTAACATTTGTATTAAGGGCCAAAATGTAAAATAATCATACATGAAATGCTATAACAATAAGAAATTAATTTTTCAATTAATTTATATAATATATAGACTTTTATTGTTGTTGTTGTTGTTGTTGTTGTTGTTGTTGTTATTTTAAACCATTTAAAATGAGTAATTGTTGATGCTAAAATAATTTAATTAACATGAGCATTGTGATATTATTTTTATGGATTACATTGTCCACATTAAAGTCTTTTTTTGAAAATATATTCTTAAATACATTTCAATATTACTTTCAATAACATCATTTTTATGCACATTATTTTATTGTGCTCCATATATTTAATATTCCTCAAGTTGATATTAAAATAAATTAGTTAACATAGATATTAAAATGGTTTATTTACTTATCCAATTGAAATATGAAAATATAAATAATATCAATTTTATATGTTTTTTATTTTAATTATTTTAAAAGAATTTTAAAAGTTGATATAAAAGTATCTTAAAGAGTGAAATACATTTTTACCATATCTCCTTTTGTATCAAGTTGTAATATCAACAACCAATAAAGCAATTATAGTGGGACTACGCTAAGTAAAACTAAGCAAATATGTATATTTGTTATCTACTTTGATTATACTTGACATTATTTTTTTAATTTAAAGAATATTTTATTTTTATTTTAAAAGAGACACAGACATAATTACATATCATCTTCATACTAGGTTGTAGAACGAGTCTCTGGGCTAAAATAATATTATTATTATGAATTAAAATCATGTAAACCATTACAAGGCAACAACTGTTATAAAATAAATTCTTGAGAGTGTGGGATTTGTATCACATTCTGGATAAAATGGAGAAGTTGGATAAAAAAATTTCAATTTTGGCTAGGAATACGGCAAACATCACCTTCACTCCATTCATTCATTCAATGAAGACAAAGACTTACATCAACTAATCCAAGTGGACTCTCTCCTTCGGAATAACATGATTGGCTAGCCTATGTTTGTATTATAGTATTTTATAGTGACAATAGTGTAGTTCTTATTGTTAATATTTAGCAATATTAATTATTCTTTTATTGTAGATGATAAGCTTATAGATTTGGCACTCTAAGCCTATGCTACTAGTTTGGCATCTGCTACTAGTTTGGTTACCATGTGGGAGACCAATTGCTTCTATACATTTGTTATGTATTTTTTCTTTTTCAAATTAATATAAAGTAATTACTTAACTTTAAAATATATATATATAATAAATTAATATTTATATAAACGATCCAGAAAAAAAAGCCTCCATACCTCATTCAACAAATAAATAAATAAATATATATATATATATATATATAAATGGTGGTCAACAATATATATATAATGAATGGTCAATTAAGAAAAATTTCGCCAAAACAAAAATTATTGTAATCAACCCAGCAAAAAAAGACTAATAAATTAAACAAAATGGTGCAATCTTAAACTTAAGGTTATAGAAAACATTAAAAATGCAAGTGAAAGTCTAAAAAAAACAATAAATTAAGGTTGTAATCTTAGATATAAGGTTATAATTAACCTTAATAATGGTGATGAGAGAACCAATACAGCACTGTAATTTTTTTATTATATAATAATATAATAAAAATAAAATGTAAAATATATGATTTTATTATTAAAAAGTTGAGAAATTAATTCTTTCAAATTCTATACTCGAAACACTATTTTGGAATACGAGTGGTAAGGAAGAGTAACCAAGAATGGCATCATGTTTGTTAAAATTCACTTATGTCATTATGAAACCACTAACCATTATGAAAATATACAATATCTACTAAAATATGGTAAAACATACATTATTCTTGTTGTCATTTAGATCCATAAAATGGAAGGATTTTTTTCAATCAAATAATCGCTTTGGCCAAAAGGAAATTATGAATAGTTCTTAAATGTAATAATTTGGGCTCCCGACACATTGGAAGACATTCATTAATGAATTATTAAAAAGTCTTCGTAATAAGATGGCATTTGTATCATGTTCAATTGCTCATACAAAACCAGGATCGTAAGTAAATATAATGATAACTTGGAGGTCCTTGCAACAAGGCTCCCTAATTTCATAGATGAACAAGTACCAAAAGCGTACATCATCTGGTTGAAGCCTTACATAAACCTCCAATTATAGTTAAAGTTAGATTTGTAGCAAATGAAGTTCAAAAGAAAATCAAGGACATTATTTAGTTATTAATAACTATCCATGGAGGATATCAAACTCAAGTCTTCCATTGGAAGCAATTTAACCCTTCTTAACCTGGGGAGCAGGAATCGAACCCTTGTTCTCATTAGAAAACCCTGCCCCAACTAAGGGTTTTGGCACAAGCAAAGGTATCCATCTTGCAGAGGCACTTTCAATTTCCCACCCCCCAACGTACGTCTTTGCAATCCCTTCCAATTAGTTTCTTAAATGAATTACTAGTTTTGGTGGAGGAGGTGACTCTGAACAAAGGGGGAACAACTAGAAAACCCTAAGACAGAGAGCCTATCTCAGTCTCAAAAGGATAAGTGCACAAAATCCTATTCGAGAAGCTCTAGGAAAGAAGAAAAAATTTGCTACATAAAGTAGGTTCCTAAGGAAAGGGTGTCATTAGTCTTAGGGGTGAACATTGTTATGCACCAAGCAGAAGATCTAGCTAGGAAGTTGTTGGCCTGGAGGGTGTGTGGGCAGAAATTTGTACTCCCTTCATTAGAGCATGGGTGAAGGAAGAAGTAAAGTTTATTGTAAAAATCCCTCCTGTGGTCAAAGTTTTGGCTCATGGTTGGATACATTTAATATTTCAGGATGTGTAGGACGCAAAAGGGTCTCGGGTTGGGTCTGGAAGATTCAATTTTCTCTAGTGATCTTCAAATTCTTGTCTCCCTTCTTTAATGCAAAGTGCAAACAATTGGATATTGTGCCTATATGGGTAACAATTGCAGGTCTACCAGCCCATATTTGGCATGACCTAGTCTTTTGTTATTAGGGAATTCTTTGGGGACCTTCCTAGAGCATGATCATTCTTATCTATCTATGGGAGGCAAATAAATGGCACGGATATTTGAAAATGTCGATCGTTGAGGAGGTTTGGCTTGTGAGATGGTTATTGGTCAGGAGGAAGACATGCCCCTAGTTTTAGATTATGAAGGAATTCCATTATGGTGTAGGAGGTTCCACCAAAATGGGCATCTAGTCAAAGATTATATGATTCATTTTCAACATATCGTGAACAAAACCATTATTATAGTTCATAATAGCAGCCCTAAGCACACGGTCTCCTCTCAGGTGCAAGGGATTTTAGCACCCAACACCGCACCTTACTGCCATATTGTAACAGGACAAGGTCTCTCAAGGGTGGATGGGCCAAAGACAAGAAGACTTGGCTCCAAATAGCAAGGAAAAATATTCTAAAGGTACTTCGTTGATCAATTCCCCTCCGATTTCAATTCCAAAAATCCATATTTTAGCATGTTTGATGCCTTCGTAGACTCAGTTATTTTGAGTGCATCCCTTCCCTTGGGTTTATCTCTCCCCTATGTTCCCCATTATGTTTTGGAGGTTTTTCCCAGTTCTAGTGAACGGGATGTCCCCTCTCCTGTTATTTCTCTTAATGGTAGCCTTCCTCTTTTCCCTCTGCAACCTAAGTGATATATGGTCGCTTAGGGTGATCCTTCCTCAATGTTGTCCTCAGTTGCACCCTCCTTATCTAAAAACTCTAAAGCTTATGATGTTATTTAGAACCTTTGTTTGAGGTAGGTGGTTCTTCAAAAGGAGGGTATAGTATGGGGATTGGGATAGCTTACCCTCTCTTCAGCGAAAGGTAGGGGGCAAGGAAAAAAAATCTTGTTATCTAAAGCAAAGGAAAAGGTTCGCAAATATCTTGTTGCAAGCAAATAGTTGTCAATCAAAGGGGCCCTTGCAGCAAGCCCAGCCTCTACAAGGGTCTCAAAATAAAATTCATGTCTTTCAATTGTCTAGGTTTAGCATGTTCCCTTAAAAAACATGCACACAAGAGAGTTGTTGAAGTCAATGATCTAGACCTCATTTTTCTACAGGAAAGCCTAGGCTATAATATTTATGTTAGCATGTGCCTCGAGTCCCTCTTGGTGGGATGTCTTTTAATGACTTTGGATGTATGTGGTCGATCTAGGGGGCTCATTGTGGGATGGATACCAAGGAAAATCAAAATGTTAAATCTCTAGAGTATGGACTCTTATTTGGGAATTGATGTTTTCTTAGTGGATCTGGATCTCCCCCTTACACTAAAAAATATTTATGGTCCAACCCAAAATCGAAAGAATTTCTAGGATAAACTTCTAAACTAATGTATTTTCATATCCAACTCTGTAATTATTGGTGGATATGTGAATTTCTCCCTTGGCCCACTAGAATCTTGGGGTCCACGAGCAAGGTCAGATACCCTCATTGATTTCTTTAGGAATAGATTGGTCCATAGTAAACTGGTGGATGTGGAACCAGTAAATATATCCCCCATTTGGAGGAATTGTAGAACAAGGACAAATAGAGTATCCAAGAGGATTGACCTTTTCCTTCTCTCTAGATCCTTAGTGTAATCCCTTCCCCTAATAAAACAATGGACAATAGCTAGGGGAATTTCATATCATTCCCATTAAGGTATTCTCAAATAACTCAATCAACCCATTCAAAATAAATTCATTGTGGCTAAAGGATGAGGATCTCTTATCTCTCATCTAATCTTACTGGCAGCCTTTGGACCCCACTCTTGGGCCTTGGATTTTATCCAATTTGAAGTAAATCTCAAATGTATCAAACAAAAGACGAAAGAATGGGAAAAAAGAAAGAAATTGGTTGGAGTGTGGAAGATGGAGCCGATTGAAGGGTAGATTTAGGATATTACAAACTCTGAAGAAGAGGATTCAATTCTCAAGAATCCAAGGAGATTCTCATCAACCTTGAAAACAGAAAAATGAAATTCTCTCAATGCGGGAGGAAGAATCGTTCCTGAAAATCAGGGCCATCTAGTTAAAGAGTGGGAGTGAAAATATTAATTTTTTCCTAGTCCTATGTAAAAGGAATAAAAATGGCTAATACCATATGGAGTCTTCAAGATGTCGATGGTAGGTAGGTCTCTTATTTTGAAGGTCTATCCAACATGGGGAATACCTACTTCAAACATCTCTATCAAGTTCCAACGGAAGCTTCAATTACAAAAGTAATATGTATAGTGCAACTATTCCCTAGAATGATTTACGAAGAGGAAAGTAGGGCAATCATGGAAGAGGTCTCAAAGGAGGAGCTCAAATCTGTGATGCATATTTTTCAAAAGGACAAGATCCCTGAGCCTGATGGGTGGGCTATTGATTTTTTTATGGGGCTATATGAAATTTTAGGCCCAGGTTCTTTGGTTTTGGTTGAATATTTTAGAAGGGAAGAAAGTATGCATCCATATTTTAATTCAACATTTGTTTCCCTTATCCCAAAAGTGGACCACCCCTATCCTCCTTTGACTTCCATCCAATATCCCTTTGCAATGTCATTTATAAGATCATCATCAGAATAATTGTGTCTAGACTTAAGCCTATCCTCTCCAGATCAATTTCCTTAAAACAATTTTCTTTTTTGGAGGGAAGGAAAATTAGTGAAGTTATAGGAGTTGCTTAGGAAGGAATGCATAGTATTGAAACTCAAAACCTTAAAGAGGGTGTGATCAAAATTGGCCTATCTAAATCCTTTGACAGAGTTAATTGATCTATTTAAGGCTTCTCCTCGCCCAATGTGGGCTTTAGCATAAATTGTATTAGCTAGGTCATGAGTTTTATTTATACAATATCCTTTGTCATCCTTATAAATGGCTCAGCCTCCCCCTATTTCCATGCTCAAAGAGGGTTGTGTCAAGGCTGCCCCCTTTCTCCATTATTGTTCTTATTAGTTGTAGAAGGTTTGAGTCTTTTTTTGTTAGAGGCAAAGAGACGTGGGGATTTCCATGGATCTCTTATTACAAGGACTTTAGCTATCACACACCTTCTCTTTGTGGATGACATTCTTATGTTTTGCAACGTGGAGTTAAGGGAGATTAATTATGTAGCTATGATCCTGTCTCTTTATAAATAATCCATTGATATGACTATCAACTCCCAAAAATCATCTTTATCATATCATAACCTTAATAAGTGGAAATACGTCATCTGACTCAGGTTGTTCCATATGTTTCTAAACCCATGGAGGAAGGGTTGAAGTATTTGGAATTTCATCCAAACTTCAATTGCTACAAAAAAGAAGATTATATTTGGCTTATAGAAAAAGTGGAAAAACAAACAAAGAACCAGTGTTTTAGATGGCTCTCTAGGGTAGGACATATTATGGTTTTAATCAAATCAGTGTTAGAATCCATCCATGTATATTGGGCATATCTTGCATGGATACATAAAGGTGTTTTGGAAAAAATCAAAACAATATGCTCCAATTTATTTGGGAAGAAAACATGACTTGGGGATGCTTCCTTAGGTCAAGTGTGATTGGATTGTTATGCCAGAATTGTTGGGTGGTTGGGATCTAAAAGCCTTCATTTATTTTCAAAACCTTTGGCTACCAAATGTGGCTAGCAGTTGATCTTTTCATTTAGCCTAAGAACATTGATGGTCATTCATAAATATATTTCCCCCAATTAATTGCAATATCAGATAAGAAGATCTGATAAGTATAGAGAAAAAATATAGGTAATATGGAAGGCAATGCTAAATTCTTTTAATGCCATAAGTAATGGGCTAGCTTGGCAAGTTGGCACGAGATATAGAGGAATACTTGGTCTTGATCCTTGGATTGGTTGTGATCAAAACCACTTGCTTCCTCTTCATCTTATCGAACTACTAACAGATAGAGGTTACACAAAGGTGTCACATATCACCAATCTCACAACCTCGTCAATATAGAGTCAAGGTTGGTTATCGGGTGAAGAGTTGGGCTTAGAGGAGGACTACAAAGAATGATTGCAGGTTTATTTACAATCTCTCTTAGACAGTAATATAAGATTAATAGATAGATATGATGAGCTCATCTAGATCATCTCTCCTTTGGGATTCTACACCACTTCTACACACCTAATCTTGGCTACATATTTTTAATGGCTCACAGAGTGGGTGTAGACCAAATTTGGTGGTGGAAAGCGGTATGTAAAGCAAAATACCTTGCAAGAGAAAAATTTCTTATGTGGTGTTTAATGGAAAAGAAGGTGCCAGCCTGTGATGTTTTGTAGCAACATTATACAATAGTCTGGGCTAGTGTCCTTTTTGTAAAAACAATGATGAAAATAAATCGCACCATTTCATCCCATGCCCCTTCTATAAGCAGGTGTGTATAGCATTCATGATTTCCATTGGTCACTCAACTTTGTGAGAAGGAATTGACTTGGAAGAAATATGGAAGGCATGGCGCTCAATTCCTAGTTTCCATGCTATCAAAGCCCTTCTATTAATTATATGTTGGGGGTTGTGGTTAGCCAAAAACAAAGCCACTTTTTAGGAAAAGTCATCAATCCATGATCATATTGCAATTGAAATTATAGAAATATTAATTCATGTCCCCCATGAAAATGATATTTCCCCTCCCAGAGTTCTTAGACCATAACTAATAGACAAATCTTAGTCATCGGCCTATTTCGAAAGAGCCTAAACAAATATGATATTGTGGAGTCGTTGTGGTTTTGTAATTTTTCTCTTGGAAGCTCATTTTTATCAGCTAAATTTGTCTTAGGTAGAGGGACCAATAATCAGGCAGAACTATTAGCCTACAAACATTTATTGTTGTTTGTCTTAGAGAAGGGATGCACTCATATTATGGTCTTTAGGGATTCCATGATCACTATAAACTGGCTGAATAAAACTAAAACTTATATAAATATGATTCTTATGCCTATTCTGGAGGAATTCATGTGAATTATTGACAAATTCTCCTTTTCTTTACTTGTAATCACATTTACACGAAAAGGAGCAGGACAATTGACAATCTCCCAAAATAGGGCCTCAACATGGACCATAGCTTGTGGGGTATTATAAAATAGATAGATAGACAAGTATATGGGTTTTTCCACCGACTATACAAGGACTAGCACCAGATTAATCCTAGAGACTTTTCAAATAGTATCTGGCCTTCGGTTTCTACTAGTTGTGCCCTATGTTTATTCTTATATTTGTGATAGTTAGTCTTCAGGCCGGTCACACAAACTATTTTAAAACCTTGCTTTTTATTTTATGGTTACCAACACAATAGTGTTGTCTAGAATGTATATGGGCACTTAGTTATAGGAGCTCTTTCTACACATGAGCTCTCATAGTGGTTTCTTTTGGGTTTTTTCTGATGCATGAATATTCACAAGATGTGTATATGAAGAATGTAATTTTTCATTTCTATGAATGAAATTATAGTTTTTTTTTCCTACATAAAAAGTGATCATCAAGGCACAAATGCAACACTCAAAAAGGAAAATAAAACACTACCATAAATTATTTCAAAGAAGAGGGAAATATGGAGGCAAACAATGGCACAAGCATAAAGTCATAAAAAACAATGCCCATAATATCTCCAGTTACCATAACAAGCATCATACAACTCAAAAATTCACAATGAGGTGACACGTAAAAATATTAATGTCACCATACTAATAGATTGTGAAAACACCCATAAATTTATAGACATTAATCTTACAAATAGGTTAAATATGTTTGTATACACATGTAAAGATATAAGGGTTATGGTTGATGATGGGAAAAATATTGATGGTGTAGGAAACTACCACAAGATAAAGTTGAAAATAAAATATTTTCTTTTAGAAGTTGGATTATATGCAATACTCTTAGGTGGAGTAGATGTTGTCTTTTGGATTCAATGGCTACAAGCATTTGGTGCATATACACCAAAAGTATTTTATTAAATTCAAGTAGAGAGGGGAGAAATATCTGTTACATAGGTTTCCATCTCCCTCCCAAGTTATATCCTCGTAGCAATTGAAAAATTTAATTCACAAAGGAGAAATTTGATATGAAACTAGGGCCAAATTCCACTTTGGGAAGCTCATTTGGAGAATATGATTATTGGATTGCATTCCTCTTTCCAAGAGGACCAAAATTAACGTGACGATCATTGAATTTGGACAAAGGAGAAATATGATTTCGAAGGTCTGCCCACATATGTGCAAATGGTCAAGGTCGACTTGGGGTTAATTAGACAAATTGAACCCCTCTCCATCTCAAATAGAAGAGACCTCCAACTTCATTTGGCACATCCAAAACACATCATTTCTTATCACTCCTACATTTGATTGGTTCGTACAAATTTGCAATACAGCCTATTCTTCTTCACCCGTGCAAGATTTTTGGAGGCATCTTTGACTGTATGGGTTGACATTCTGCAACAAGATAGTTGGACTTTGTTTGACCAAGTTCCTCTCCTTTTTTTTACTTTTTTTTACCACCAAATTTTTTACCTTAGAGGGCTGAGTTGTTGGAAATAGAAATCAAGGAAATCTGGGTAGGTTGACCTGTGTTGACCGCAGGCATGTGTTGATTGATTTGACTACAGGGTTAACTTTATGGTTGACCAAGTTTGACTTATCCTTTGTTGACTATTTTTGTTTTTGGTTGGCCTTCAAAGAATTTCGAATCGTTTTGACCTTGATCCAGCTCAAGGAGGACTCTTTTACTACTACGTTGACCATTGTTGACTTTCTGGTTAGGGTTGTTTGATTGTTGTTGACTAAGAGCAGAATTGCAGATTTTTATTAGGCTATTTATTTGACTAAGGGTAGTGATATTGGATCATTTATTTGGCAATTCAACTTTGACATTGACTTTGTATCATTGTACTATATTGGATATTCTCTCTCTGTTGAACATTTGATATTTGATAATAAGAAGGACTAATCAAGTGTTTTCCCCATCTTAGGGTTTTTCCCTAGCATGAGCCAAATTCTTGTGTTCCCTTGTCTTGGATTGTCTTATGTAGTTTATTGTTTATGTTCTATCTACAGTTAACGTACTTGTGATTTAATGGTTTATGTGGTTGCTATTGGAAATTAAGTAGAAATTACCATTGGGCTAATAAAGGGACATTGAATTTATTGTTGCAAGCATAAACACACTATTGTTATCTAAAATTAACATGGTATTAGAGCCCGGGTGAGGACAAGCCTGAGCAAGAGATAAAATCAATCACTAAGATATTTTTTGGACAAAATATTATTGGACAAGTCGCCATGGCCTCTACATCTTACATCCATATTGAGGGCAATCTCAATAAAAAAATATGACTATCTTGCATGGAATATGACTTTGGATCTGACTTTGAAGAGCATGAAGTATTGGACTATGTACAAGGAAAAGTGGTGGAGCCTCCTTTAAATGCATTTGTTACTACTAGAACGAAATATAGAAAAGGTGAGGTCAAAGCTAAGAAAATTATAATTGACTCCATTAAAAATCATTTGGTTGCTTATATTTCTAATTTGGGAACTTCTACGGAAATGTAAGATAAGTTGGTTGGGCTGTTCAAAGTGAACAATGAAAGTCAAATTCTCTTTCTCAAGAACAAGTTGAAGGATATCAATATGGATAAATGGGAGTCTATCCAATCCTACTTCATGAGAATAACTCAAATCAAGAATGACATGTTATATATTGGAGAAGTTATTGCTGACATGGAGCTTACTTTCATTACTCTTGGAGGTCTTTCAAGACCATGGGATATATTTTTCACCACCATTCTGAACAATGACAAGATACCTGGTTTTGATGAGTTATTGGCTAGATTCACTCAAGAGGAAACAAGGATGATGGAGAGAGATAAATCCAACAATGGAAATGAATCTACTGCTTTCTTTGCACATGTGAAGAGGAAGAATGATGTTGGTCCAAGGAGATAGGGTCAAGGATCTAAGAAGGGATTCAAAGGAATTGGCAAAGGAAGATGCTACAAATGCAATAGGTTCAGCCACTATGCTAGAGGGTGCCCTCACAAGAAAAATACTATAAGGGATGACAATAGCATTAACAACAATTTCAAAAGCAATGGAAATCAAAGGAACAATAGGTATAACAATAAAGGAAATAGGAATTCTCCCATTGCTCGAGAAGGAAATAGTTGACTTCCCAAGATGACAAGAAATGCCAGGTATGATGAAAGTAATGTTGTTGAAAAACAAGATGAGTTTTATGTTACTTCTACTCTATCCACTGCCTCTCCTCCAGATACTTTGGATCATTGGTTAATTGATAGTGGAGACTCAATTGATTTCACTGGATACAAGGAGGCCATATCAAATTTAGTTGAGAAGAAAACTAATCTAAAGATTATACTTAGAGATAATGAAACCTACCCCATGAAAGGGATAGGAATTGTCATTCTTCACTTGAATTATGGTCAAACCATACGCCTTCAGGAAGCATTGTATGTGCCCAATTCGAAGAAAGGGATAGGAATTGTATATTTTTATGATGGAAGACAAATGCTTTAAGGTAGCTTTCATTTATGGAAAGGTACATCTATGGCATAGAAACCCTAAAGATTATTTTACTCTTGGATTTAGCGTTGACGGTCTCTATCAAGTTGGTGGAATTCCTTTGGGAGATTTGGCAAGTGATACTTCTCTTCAATGTGATCTATGGCACCAGAGATTTTCCCACTTACATTACAAAGCCTTACCTAGGGTAAGAAATATGGAAACAAGGATTCATGAGTTTAACATGAACCATGAAGGAGTTTGTCAGGGATGTGTAGTCAGGAAACATACAAAGGGACCATTCCCTTCTAGTGAAAGCAAGATAATTGATATTCTTAAATTAATCCATTCTGACCTGTCTGGTTCCTTGCTCGTAACTTCATTAGGAGGATACACATGCTACGAAATATTTGTGGATGACTTCTCACATAAAAAATGGATTTATTTCTTGAATAAGAAGGATGAAGTGTTCAAATGGTTTTGTTCACAATGGAACTGAGTATGAATCCAATGAATTCAATGACTTTTGTAAAGAGGTTGGCATTAAGAGGGAGACAATTTTTCCATATACTCTAGAGAAGAATGGTGTTGTTGAAAGGAAGGATCGAAAAATCATGGAAGCCACCCATTCCATGATCTATGATCAAGGTATACTGGAATTCTTGTGGGAAGAAGATGCCAATGCTATCGTATATGTTCAAAATAGGAGCCCTCATCAAGCCTTGGATTTCAAGGCACCCAAGGAATCCTTCAATGGTAAGAAACTTGATGTTTCTCATTAGAATCTTTGGTTGTCATGTGTATTTTCATGTGCCTAAAGAAAAAAGGAACAAGTTGGAAGATTCTAGGAAGAAATGTCTATTCGTTGGATATAGTGAAAATTAAAAGGCATATAGAATATATGTACTTGGTCAAATAGATGTAGAAGTAAGTAGAGATGTTACCTTTGATGAATACATTGCCCTCGAGAAAGACAGAGATCTCCCCATCTCAAGGAAGGACGATGATGATGATGCCAAAACACAAGAAGAACGTCTGATGGATGAGCCTATGCCTGATGTTGATGGCCTGACGGATCCTCTTGATCCATCTCTTAGTGATCTCTCTACCTCAAGGAAAAGATCACTATGGCTCAAGGATACACTTCAAGATTTTTAAATCATATTGCTCCAAGAGGGAAATTTCGAGAAAGTAAGAAGTCTAACAGTAATCAATGGTACTTGGCTACCATGAGTACTATTATTCAAGCTTAACCTTGCACATTCATAGAATTTTTAAAACACTAGGTAGGAAAGATGTGATGAATGAGTAATATGAGTCAATCATGAAGAATTATGTATGGGAATTGGTGCCTAGAACCAAGTACAAGTATGTGGTCACTTCTAAATGGATCTACAAGATAAAACATGGAGTTGATGGAAGTGTTGAAAAGTATAAGGCAAGGTTTGTGGCTTGTGGTTTCTCTTAAAAGGAAGGAGTGGATTATGATGAAATATTTGCACCAATTTCTCGATATACCACTAGATACACCACTATCTGATCTATAATTTCTCTTATTGAAATTCAAGGACGGATCCTACATCAAATGGACATCAAGAATACTTTCTTGCATGGATCAATTAAGGAGAAAGCCTACTTGGAATAACCACAGGGGTTTGAAGTACAAGATCGAAGATATCATGTATGGAGGATGTAGAAAGCCCTGTATGGTTTGAAGAAATCGCACTACGGGTTAAAGCAAGCCCCTAGGGCTTGGTATAATAGTATTGATAGTTATCTTATGAAGTTGGGATTTACAAGGAGTTATGCTTATCCAGACCTATACTTCAAGGTTGAAAATGACATGCTACTTATTTTGGTCCTTTATGTTGATGATCTCTTTTTGACTAGTGAAAACCCTCTCTTTTATCAATGCAAGAGGGAGTTGACTTCCAAATTTGAGATGAAGGACCTAGGTCTGATGCATTTCTTCCTAGGCCTAGAAGTCTGGAAAAATCCATGTGATATCTTCCTTTCTTAAGGGAAATACATTGTGAAGCTATTAGAAATATCTGGGATGGTAGAATGCAAGTTGGTGTCCACTCTAATGGAACTAAACTTGAAGAAACTATGTGGAAGTGTTGTTGGTCCCGAATTCATAAATCCTTCTGAATATAGACAACTTGTGCAGGACCTGATGTTCTTAGTAAACTCCCGACCAAACATATGCTTCGTTGTAAATACTTTGAGTCAATTTATGATTGAGCCTCATCACACACATTGGGTTGTTGTAAAGAATCTCTTAAGATATCTTTGTGGCACTATCAACTATGGTTTGAGATACACAATCAGAAATTTGAGGCTACATGGATATTCTAATGTTGAATGGGCTAGAAGTGTGGTGGATAGAAATAGCACGTCAAGATGTTGCTTCTCTTTGGGATCTGCTTCAATATCTTGGATGAGCAACAAGTAGAAATCAATTTATTTAAGCATCGTCAAGATCAAATATATTTCAGATAGTATGGCCTATTGTGAAGTTATTTGGTTGAGGAAGATATTCAATGAGTTATTTGAGCATGTGTTGGATACCATCATTATCTATTGTGAGAATCAGTGGGATTCGCCTTTCATAGAATCCCATGTTCCATGATGCTCCAAACATATTGATATCAGGTACCACTTTATCTGGAATATGGTACAATGGGGAGCAATAAGACTCCAGCACCTCAAGATAGATGAATAGGTTACAGACATCCTCACGAAGCCCTTTGGGAAGGTCAAGTTCTTAGACTTCCAAGAGAGACTTGGAGTCATGGAAGGACCCTCCCATGAGGGTCTTGCTTTAGTTAAACATTGAGCTCTAGGAGTCTAGGGTACTTCTTGGATCTATGTGTGACAATAGGGTGAGTGATTCACCTTACCCTATAGGTACGTTGTGTATAGGGTGAGTGATCATCCTTCCCCTATGATACCACGTGGTGATATATGTGACCATAGGGTGAGTGGTTCACCTTCCCCTATGTTTGATGATATATGCATAAGATAATTGGTTCACCTTATCCTATGGAATATGAGTAGGATGAGTGGTTCACATACTCCTGCAGATGCCCCAACATACAGCATACCCTTGTAGTCTGGCACTCTTGGGAATTACCTCCCATTTGGCCAATGATTTGGGAAAAGTAGTTAGGTACCATAGCACTATATATGTATGCATCATGTACTATCATAATCCCTATGTCTAGGATGCATGGTGTTCAACACCTCAATCAATCAGGATCAAGTTTGATTGGGCTTCTACCCCTAGTTATGTGGACTAACTTTTGTTAGTGGAGAGTGGTGATGTCTTGTGGCTCACTCTCATTCGATCCTTTGTATTATCTATATCAATATTCAGCAGAGATGAGATGATATGTAGATATAGTACATGATGATCAAGATGGCATTATGGTGGATGCATATTGGTAGGTGGAATTCTCCCTAGTTGAGAGGGAGTGTTAAAATATGCAACTAGGGCCAAATTCCACTTTATGCAGCTCATTTGAAGAAGATGATTATTAGATTGAATTCCTCTTTCTGGGAGGGCCAAATTTGACTCAAGGATCACTGAATTTGGACAAAGAGAAACATGATTACGAAGTTCTACCCACACGTGTGCAATTGGTTGAGGTCGGTTTGGGGTTAATTAGACAAATTGAACCCCTCACCATCTCATAAAAATAGAAGAGACCTCCAACCTCATTTGGAACATTCAAAAAATATAATTCCTTCTCTCTCCTACACATGATTGGTTCATACAGATTGCAAGGCATCCTATTCTTCTTCACACGTGCAAGATTTTTGGAGCCATCTTTCACTGTTTGGGTTGACATTCTACAGCAGGACAGTTTGACTTTGTTTAACCGAGTTCCTCTCCTTTGTTTGAATTTATTTTACCACCAAAATTTTGATCTTGGAGGGATGATTTGTCGGGCACAAAAATTGAGGAAATCTGGGTAGATTGACCTGTGTTGACTGCAGGCATGGCTTGACTGATTTGACTACAAGGTTGACTTTCTAGTTGACCAAGTTTGACTGCTCCTTTGTTGACTGTTTTTATTGTTGGTTGACCTTCAAGGAATGCCAAATTATTTTGATCTCGACAGAGCTCAAGGAGGACTTTTTTACTGTTGCATTGACCATTGTTGAATTTTTGGTTAGGGTTGTTTGACTAGTGTTGACTGAGAGCATAATTGCACATTTTGATTGGGCTATTTATTTGAATAAGGGTAGTGGTATTGGATCATCTATTTGGCAAGTCAACTTTGACTTTGTATCATTGTACTCTATGGGATATTCTCTCTCTGTTGAACATTTGTATTTGATAATAAGAAGGATTGGTTAAGGGTTTCCCCATCTTACGGTTTTTCCCTGGCTTGAGCCAAATTCTTTTGTTCTCTTTTCATGGCTTGTCTTATGCAGTTTATTGTTTGTGTTTTATCTATACTTATTATCAATTTTAATTAATGGTTATGTGATTGCTAATAGAATTTAAAAGGAAATTATCATTAGACTAATTA
This sequence comes from Pinus taeda, assembly GCA_000404065.3. Taxonomy (NCBI): domain Eukaryota; kingdom Viridiplantae; phylum Streptophyta; class Pinopsida; order Pinales; family Pinaceae; genus Pinus; species Pinus taeda. The sequence goes on from APFE031100062.1 coordinate 64,822, forward strand.
AAGGACATTGAAATAGGTGTTGCAAGCATAGAACACACCATCGTTATCTAAAATTAACAAAATTGCATATATAGCACAATGTTATCAAATATAGTTCCTAGTATCAAACTTAATATGTTCTAAGAATATATATTTACAAGAGCTAATAAAAAAACATGAAAAGGTAATCGAAGACCTACCTATGGAATTGGAATCATAAAGGGAATTTAACATGTGATTGTAGAAAAACCAAACTCAACACTAATCATTATTAAGGCATATGATATCCACGTCATCATAAAATTGATATAGAAAAGAAGATTCATGATATTTTGAGATATGGAGTTATTATAAAAAGAATAATCCTTTGCGTAGCACCTATTTTTTGTTGGGTTGTGTTATATTCTTTCCACGACTACCCCACGCGCGGGGGGGGCGCAGAAGCCCCCCTGTATGTTGCGTGAGGTGTTGTTGGGGGCTCGGAGGGGGGCAGTAGCCCTCTTGCACAAGGTTTGAGGCAACGCCCCAGGAAAAAAAAATTGGACCCTATATTAGGTGGGCGGACCTACCTATGGTTTTGTGCATGGATTTCACTCATGGTTTTGGGCATGATGGTTTTATGTCCATGGTATTTTGTAGATCTAGTCAAGGGAACTATAGTTGTGTTCTAATCTAGGGTTAATGGATTGGGGTTTATGGATGCTTCAGCATGTATATATATGTATTGTAACATTGAAAGGAACATAATGAAAGATCAATATGGTAATCCTGGTTTTGGGATCCAGGGGAAAATATCTGTGTATATATGTTTTATGTTTTATGATCTCACCATTGTTTATTTTCTATTTTTAGAATTCGTATGGCGGTAATTTCTGTATGGGGTGAAAATCTACATTTGGTATGAGAGTTGTTTTGGATTAAATGGGATGCCTTTACTATTGAGAGGTTTTCTACTCGGGCCTGTGGTAGGCCCTGTTAAGTGGGATATCTATGGGATCGATTCTTGTGGTGAAAGAACATGACAAGTAGTGGAAAGATGAAGATTGAGAAATTTAATGGTCAGAGTTTTGAGTTGTGGAAACTCAAGATGGAGGATCTGCTAGTGGATAAAGATCAGTGAATCAAGGTAGATCTGGGTACTAAACCAACAGTAATGTCAACTGAAGACTGGGCGAAGTTAGATCACAAGGCAAAGAGCACAAAACGATTGTGTGTCTCAGATTCAGTGTTGTTGAATGTATCAAGGGAAGCTTTGGCGAAGGCTTTGTGGGACAAGTCAGGGACTTTGTACCAATCTAAGTCTCTGGTGAATAAACTATTCCTACAGAAAAAGTTGAATAACCTGAGGATGAAAGATGGAGACTCAGTGACAAAGCATCTAAACACATTTAATACTATGGTAAGCCTGTTATTATCCGTTGATATTAAAATTTCATATGAAGATAAGTGCATTAATTTGTTGCATTCTCTACCAGATTTCTGTGATATTCTTGTTGTTGCAATAGGTAGCAATGCAACTGCCTTATAGTTTGATGAAATAGTCTCATGCTTGCTATCGAAGGAGATGAGACGGAAAAATATGGAGGGCCAGAATGGTGATGCCTTGTCTGTACGAGGATGGTACCAGAACTGAAATAAAAATAAGTCCTCGAGTGGGAGATCTAAATATAGAGATAGATCTAAATCTCCTGGAAAACCTGTAAAGGTGTGCAGAAATGTGGAAATGAAGGGAACTACAAAAGGGAATGTAAATCTAAAGCTCCTAAGAAAGGAAAGGGATCTGATGATCTCCTTTTGCAGAGGTGAAAACCACCTCAGATGAAGGTGGGGATGTGTACTTGGCTTCTTCTTCAAGTACACATGTAGATCATGAGGCATGGTTGATTGACTCAAGTGCATCCTTTCACTTCACTCCCCATAGAGAGTGGTCCTGTGAGTATGAGAAATATGATGGTGGTGATATCTTCTTAGGGGATGATAAGAAGTCTAAAATCTTTGGTCATGGAAAATTCAAGTTGAAGTTGCAAGGTGGAAGGATTAGAACACTTACGGGTGTTCTGCATATTCCTACATTAGCCAAAAATCGGATTTCTGTAAGCAAGATGGATGATGCAGGTGTAAAAATAGTGTTCGAGAAAGATACCTATAGGATGGTTCGAGGAGCACTGGTATTGATGCAGGAGTTTGGATTGGAAATCTGTACAAGCTTTAAGGTAGCCCTTTTATTAATGGGTGCAACAATTCTATGGTTTTTGAAAGTGGAGCAAAAAATCTGGTGGTCTCTAGAAAAAAGACCATGCTATGGCATCAAAGGATTTGACATATTTGAGAGAAGCGCCTTAGAATACTTCATGTTAATGGTATGGCAGAAGGTATGTCTAATAGCTCTCTAGATTTTGATTTCTATAAAAATTATGTATATGGGAAGCAGAATTGGGTGAGTTTCCCCTTTGGTGTTAAGAGGGTGAAACAAATATTAGAGCTTGTACACAGTGATGTGTTTGGACCTGTGTTGGCTCCATCACTAGGAAAGTTTGTGTATTATGTATCATTTATAGATGACTTCTCAAGGAATACATGGATATATTTCCTCGGGAAGAAATCTGAAGTCTTTGATAGGTTTAAAGAATTTAAGGGTCTGGTGGAAAACCAGACAGAGAAGAAGATAAAGGTGTTGAGGACAGATAACAGTGGATCATTTTGAAAGAAGAAATTTGAAGAGTTTTGAAATATAAGTGTGATATAGCAGAGCAGAAGACTACTCCACACACACCTGAACAAAATGTAGTTGCAGAAAGAATGAACAAGATGTTGATGGAAAGGGAAAGAAGCATGCTCAGTGGTGTCGGGTTAGGATAGGAATTCAAGGCAGAGGTGGTGGATACTGCATGTTACTTGGTCAACAGATCACCTTCATCGGCGTTGGAGGATAAGACTCCACAAGAGGTATGGACTGGTAAGAAACCTTCTCTTTCACATCTGAGGGTATTTGGATGTGTTTCATATGTACATGTTCCAAAGGAGAAAAGGACAAAGTTGGATAGTAAATATGAAAAGTGCATATTTATTGGATATAAGGATGGTTTAAAAGGTTATAAGCTTTGGAACCCAAAAACAAGGAAGGTTGTGTACATCCGAGATGTGGTGTTTAGAGGGGTGAAAGATGCTATTAAACATGAAGTCCTACCAAAGGAACTTGAGAAGATAGAGTTTGAGCTAAAGGAGGAAGAATCATACTCTACAGCAGAAGAGGAATCAAAAGATGAAGAGCCACAAAATTTGGCCATGAGAAGATTAGTTCGAGAAAGAAGGCAGCGAGAAAGGTATGATATGTTAGTGCCAGTATTTGTAGCCTTCCTCCAGTGATCAAACATGCTCTTACAAAGTGATTTTAAGGTGTCAAGGTCAAATTTTGTCATTTTAGTGAGTCTTCGAGTAAAATTTGGTCACTAGGCATTAGGTCTAGGGTTTGATTTTACCCTTGTCAAAGTTGTCCAAATGACATTCCATGTCACCATTCATACTGAGTGTACCATCATTCAAAGGGTTTTCATCATCATTTCAAGTTCCACTGGGTCATTTTACACCTTGTTCATGCTTCAGTTGCGCCTAGGCAAGGTTCATTTCCCTCTCCTAGGGTTTTGAAACTAAGTTCTCTTGGATGGTCAAATCATCAGAAAA